>SMOL01000715.1:0-200000 GCA_008932095.1 Pyrus ussuriensis x Pyrus communis
TTAGGTGCTTCAGTCTTAAGGAGATACCCTTGGTTTTCTGACCAGACCTTCCATGACGCTTTTAGAAAAGATGATAGTCCCCTTTGTAGAGATAGATTTATTAGCTGTATCTAGTCGAGAGATCTGGCTTGAGGTGTAAGAAGTGACCGCTACGAACGCAGGTTAAAAGTTTATCATCCAAACTTCTGTAACAGGCAACTAGGTTTTAGGCAAGCCATTCTAGTCCCCTTCTTTGACTTTGTTCAATGTGGCACCTCTTACCGTCTTCGCTCCCCACTCGAAGTCACTTTTCAAGTTGCCCGACGCAATCTTGAGGTTATGAGCAAGGTCACCCGAAAGCCCATGACTCTGAACTTCGAATGCACTTCAAGCTTTTCATCTTGGTGGGGAATCAAAATGGACTAAGAAATATAGAGGAGATCTGCACGAAGCTCATGACTGCTTCTTTAAGCAACTATCCATCAAGTCACATCCAAAACCAACTGAGCTTGAAGATTAGAAGAAAATGATTCATCAGAAGAATCAACTCCTTTTGATAGGTATTTCTTACCCCTTTAACTTGAAATTTTCATGAATCTACCCTCTCTAATCCTTTCCTTGGTTTCTTTGTACTTGCAACCCAAGGCAACCCCGCGAAGGTAGTCATCGGGCAACATGAAGATGTTGCAGACGCCTTCATCTTCCAAGAAGCTGTAGTTGAAGCAAAAAGGCAAGGTGTTGGAGAGGGCGGAGATGTCTTCAAGTTGAGGGTTGTGAGGACATGAGAACTGTTGTTGGATACCCAAGGTGTTCCAATTTGTGTAATATCTCTATGGGCTAGCATATTGGTATATGATTCATTATGTTCCAATTTGTGAGACAGTGAGGCAATTAGTAATACTACAATCACTTAGCGAATTAAAACATTCTTTTAATTCTTCCAATCATCGACGACTATGTGTTTAGTCATCCAAAAAGGTATATAGTTCATGAGTGATATCTAGCCATGTGTCATGACTACCCAAGATAATGGATAATAATTTGGAGATGATTCAACAATTGGATCGTTGGAGTTATCGTATTATTAATCTAAGGTTTATCCTTTTAACTGTAACCTTTTTGGGTGCAATTGCAATGCAGTTTGATCTTTCTCTAACTCAATACTCTTAATCACATTATTAGGGTATGGATGGTTTATGTCAAACCTAATGTGATTTCCGTTTATGTATATGATTCAACTGAGATGTATAAGAAATGTCTTTCTTAATCATGCTCGACACTTTTGCCAAAGACTTCCGAACCATATCGTAGAAGTATTCTCCTTCTTTTACTGACGGTTAAAGGTCCTTTGTTGTACACTTTCAGGGCATTAAATTCTCACCAATGTTTGCGTTACTCAAGCCGACATTCTCGCTTTTGCTTCGTCCAACCCCGCTGACGCGGGTGCTTCCCTCTAGGCGAAATGCTCCCCTACCGATGCCTTTTTACGTCTCACAGCTTCGACTGATCGCTTAGCCCCGTTCATCTTCAGCGCAAAAGTGCTTGATCAGTGAGCTATTACGCACTCTTTTATGGGTGGCTACTTCTAGGCAAACCTCCTGGCTATCTCTGCACCATATACTTTATGAACAAGTCAAAGACTCCAACGATACATAAAAACATACCCAAGATAAGGTACAACCATGTTGCATCAATAATTGATCAATGGCTTGTCCACAAGAAAATCATGGTGACTCATATCAAAGGATTACTTGTATTACTGCAACTTTTAGAGTTACTTGCTTGACATGTTGATGCGAACATTATACGCACACAAATTAAACCCTCTTTTTGTCAATTGTAGTAAGTATGTAAGTAGGGATCGTTCTGGACCGGGGATTAGGAGGGCTTGCTAAAACCTCTAAACTGACTCAAAAACATAAAAACAAGGTTAAAAACGTTCACAAAGACTCAAAGGACTCAAAACAAGTTCAAAAGACTCAAAACTGCCTAAAAACACTAACTAGGCAGTTTCTGACCTTAAACCCAATTTTGGACGAATTTAAGATTATGGCTTGATTCAAAACATTTTAAAACATAAACTAAACAGATTCTAAGCACTAAAGAACAAGAAAGTAAAGGGGGATTGGTTTTGGATGAATTTGAAATTAAAACAGAAACTTGGAAACAAAACAGATTGTAACACGAATTTGATGGAATATAATGGATGGGATGGCTAGCTAAGGGGTTCATCTCCACACATGTTACACTTGCATATAAAACGATTTCCAATTGCTTTTCAATAAACCATGATGCTCAACACCCCAAGTTAACCGTGATGCACTAATTAACTCTCAAATTTTCCTTATGTTATTGAATTGGATGATGCATGCGACAATTCAAATCATTCTCCAATGGTTCTCAACATGAATGCATAGAAGAGATACAATGAGAGATCATTATGCTCTATGAAAATTATAAGTGTTGACGAGGCAATTGTAACTATGAATGCATGATACTCTTGCCAAGAATTCATTTAATGCGATTGTTTATAAGCAACCTCCACTACTTGTGAATATAAGTTCATAACTATTAGGTGAAACTCACTTATATTCTAGCGTCATATTCATGCATGAAAATTAAGTGTGCACTCTCAATAAACATACATAAATAAGTTATCAATCAAACAGTTAAACAAATTGAATTCACAACTTATGAAACGTAATTAGAAGTAATCAAATCATATTGCAAGCATAAACATATATTTCGAATCCCCCTAACCAAGGGGCGGTTTAGTTCCTCATACGTACAAAACAAAGAGAATTGAAATTAAACATTGAAATCAAAGGAAAAGAAACACCTAAACATTCCAACAACTCAAACTTGAATTGTATGAACGTTTAGGCCCTCTTCTCTTCCTCTTTGTTGCTGCACAAGGTCTAAGGAATGGTTGTGTGATGGTGTGAAGTGTATATGAATTTCTGGAATGGTGGAAATGGGCACGGCCAAAGGGGGATGTTTTTTATGGTGTTTGGATTAGTAGGGAATGGTGCCTCAAGGCACGGCACCAAGGGTTCTTTTTGGTGAATTTCTGAATATGGAAGAGTGAATGAGAATCCCCCCTTTGTGGCTACAATGGATGCTTATTTATAGGTAGATGAATGATTAAACAAAGGAACATGACAGCTAGGTTGAATGATTAAAGGGGTGTTGCTAGGTTGGAAATGCATGTGGAATTGCAAGGAGGAAAGCTGGAAATGTGGATGGGAGTGCACGGCATGGGTAGGAATGATGGCAGGTTGTGTATGTGAGTGATTAGGGTGCATGTGCTTTGACAGCTAGGTTGGTTATGCATGTGGAATGTGCCTGGAATTGATGGAGTAATGCACGGCAAAGGGGATTGTTGGGTGATGGGTGCATGTGTTGGCTCAATTATATTGTTGGGAAAGCATGTGGATTAGGTGGAATGTAAGGGGAATAATGCACGGCACAAAGGAGTGGAATGACAGCTAGGTTATGATGATGAATGCATGTGGAATTGCTGGAATGAAGGTGGGTTATGCACGGCAATGATGGAGAAAGAATGTGTGGATGCATGGTTGTGTTGGTGATGAATGTGAACTCTTTGTTCTTCATTTTCATTTCTTCATCCCTTTATTTATTCCTAGCCTTCTTTGGTCTTCAATTTCGTCCATCTACTTGGCTTTAAGCATATGCAATCCATTTAATGCCCCAAACTACTCCAAAATGCACTTTCTTGCTCCTTTAGCCCTTTGGACCTACAAACACACGAAAATAGCTTAAAGTACTAAAATTACTAAGTACTAGCAACATAAATGCAAGAAAACAAGCAAACTAAGGCGCATAAATATGCTCCTATCACATGTATGTAGAACTCCATGCAATTACTCTCTTTTTGATCGCCTTCAGTAAACTCATTTGGTATTGAGCACTTATATACACTTGTTGTAATGTCACCACACGGCTATCTTGAGATTAGTCATCCTCCTAATTGAGCAGACATAGCATGGTAAAGAGTAGTGATAGGGAATGAGTAATTACTCTTAAAATTTAATTTTTATTGTTCAAGTTAATAAGCTTACAAAGGATACAAAATAACTTTACCTTGATAAAGAAGGTTCTTTTGATCAATGGTATAGATACGTGCTAATCCAAATAGTTTCATATAATGAGCATTTATAATGGTGCAGGCAAACAAAATAGGCAAATTTGTACTACAACAGCTGACGTGACAAGTTGTATACTCAATTGCCACATGAAAAAGTGTGTCACTCCAATAGAATAGACAACTTAAGTAGGCAAAATTTTATTTCATCTTTAATATCTACTTTTATCTTTTATTTGTATCTTTTTCCTCCACAAACACTTTGTTATAAATAGAAACATAGGGCTCGATTTGCTTGTAATGTTGCCTACTTTGTTGGTGCAAACAAAATTTGCCTACCCAATTGACTACCATTAGAGCATGTTTTTGCCAAGCTCATCCAAATAGGTTCGATTTTTCATTTGTCTACTTCATTGACGATGCTTAAGCCTATACTAGTCAAAGATCGCCTCACAACCGAAATGTAGGTTCTCTCCCGAAATGCTTAGACTACCAAACCCGAGATCTTGATCTCAATCATTATTGGTTTGCAGCAATAGATACCTTTTTAAGCTTTACAGCATCGCAAACACTAAGAAAGAATCATATAAAGGAAAATTATGCCAATACTACCATATGAGTACTAATTTTGTTGCAATTTTTTTATGGAAAAAAAAAAGATTTATTGAATCATTTCGCCATTCAAATTAAGATGTTATTCTTGTAAGTCACCAACAACAAACACTTAAAAGATCCGCATCCCGCCAGTTGCGAATCACGCACGTCTTGGTTGAAACAAGAAGACAAATTCAGGTTAGAAGTGACTCATTACAACAAAACTACAAAATTTGGTAAACTGAAACGAGGATTATAGTTCAAATGGGAAGAGATCCCCTCCGGATCTCTCCCACCAAATCCTAGGGATCCAGAGATCCGGATCCTTGAAATTTGATCCAACGATTACAAACAGGAGCCCCTCTAAAAGTTATAATAATTGTAGCCGTTAGATCAAATTTCAAGGGTCTAGATCTCCGAATCCCTAGGACCTAGCGGGAGAGATTCGGAGGGGATCTCTTCCCAGTTCAAATACCATTAAATTTAATTTTCCAAGCCAAATTAATAGCATATGAGAAATACTAAAGAGACTCTCTCAAAGTAAGAACTATTTGAAGACTCTTTGTCACCTCATTTTTTTTTTTTTTACACAATATTTATATATTATGATAGGAATTATACTATAAACATAAAATGACGGAAAGTTCCACTTTTTGATAAAATCTCATTCCCACATCACGTGCCAAAAACCAAAAAGCTTTGAGAAGGACAGGTAGGATGGAAGAATATTAATTAGATTCAAAGATGATTGTGTGCAGCAAAAGGTCGGGTAAGCGCGTGGGAAAGGGTTGTTCGGATACATTGTATAAATACCAAAAGTAAGTGGGAATTTGTACCAAGTTGAACATATTCTTTCATGCATGCACAACATCCCCATCATAACCAATCGTCTGCTTCTGACGCGCCTATTTGATTCAAAACGTACATGCTCTCCTAATTTGATAATACCAACTAGAAGATCACGTACACTGCATAGTCTATCTGCATGTATGGGCACTTTTCCTGTGCTTGTTCATCGTATCTATCTATCATACCAACCATATTATTTTAAACGCAACGATAGTCCGTTATTTTGAAAATCAAAATGACTCATAAAGATATTTTATATCATCAAGTTGATATTTGTTTGATATTTTGTCAATATTTAACTCTTATTCAATTCAACAATTCAGATTTTAATTCTAATCATTTTAACAAATTTCTTAAGAATTTATTTGATATGTTATATAATTCATGAAAGTTTTACAATATTGTAGATCTATTATCCTTGTACATCTGTAAGTCATGAAGTTTTACAATAACAAATATACATACGCGCGCGCACACACACGAGTGCTCAAGCATTAATTTTAAAAATCATCATTCGAAGATCATCCTTAAAAAAAATTAGACAAACCTAAAAACAATTAGTCATGTAACTATATATATTCAAACAAATGAACAAATACAGTATTCCCTATTGTTTGTACCATCCTTGACCAATCCAGAAACTACTAAGCACCGGTCAACAGCATACCGTCAAGGACCCATAAGATTTTTCCTCCAACCAGGAGGCCAATCACAACACGACACATGTCGTTATCAGTAGCCAATCACAGCGCAACACGTGTCGATATCAGAGGCCAATCACAATACGACACGTGTCAATGTCAGAACAAAGCTAGAAACTCTCTTCTATAAAAGGGGATCATTCTCCCACAATAATCCCTAATGTCATTTGTACTAAATTATTCACTAGAACTCACAAAAAGAGAGCTTGAATCTATGTATTTGTGTAAACCCTTCACAACTAATCAGAACTCCTCTACTCCGTGGACGTAGCCAATCTGGGTGAACCACGTACATCTTGTGTTATTTGCTTCCCTGTCTCTATTCATTTACATACTTATCCACACTAATGACCAGAGCAACCTGGCGAAGGTCACAAACTTGACACTTTCTGTTGTACCAAAGTCCTCGCCGATTTTGTGCATCAACATTTGGCGCCGTCTGTGGGAATCGCACTTATTCCTACTCTCTCCAGCTTTGTCAGGCTGGTTTCCACCATTCGCACACTTTCTTTCGACCAGGCACCCCTCTCCAACATGGGGAGTGAAGGGAGCCACAGCACGCAGAACGACACCCCCCTCGCACTTAGTGCAAAGCAATGAAAGAAGGAATAAAAGAGGTTTGCTCTTCAGGCTAAAGTCGATGAGCTAGAGGCTCAGAACAACAAGATAGCAATAAAGAATGAGATCCTCTATGAGCAGTATGAGAAGCTCTTCGGAATGCTACATGAAGCTAGACATACTCAAACACACGAACTCATCACCCCCGGGGAAGTCAACCACCACCTGGGTGCCCCCCAACATGGGGGATCACCTTCTTTCAACATGGATATCCCTAATGGGGAGCGAGTTACTCATCAAGGTGTTGATCAACATGAGACCTCTCTCGACCCAGCTGCTTCGACCCGAAGGAGGAAAAGTGGAGGAATGCACCTTCTTGCAGAATGAGTAGAAGGATCAAAAGCCGTTTATCCCAACTACCAGGACGTCCTGAGGCAACGTTGAGAGAACCATATCCACATAAGCTCGAAAGTCAATGATCCAAGGGTTTTTGAAATGTTCGGTCCTCTTCCATGCCCCAAGCCAATTGCCAATCTAAAGAATAGGCGACATGTCCTAGAGGAATATGAAGGTACAGGGGACTCGGAGGCGTTTCGACAGGCTCGCCTTGGAAGTCAGTACGGTGAGTCCAAAGAAAAATCCCATGCCCTTGACCAAGCTTTCCTACTTCCAATAAAAGATGGAGACTTACGGAAGAAGGATCCAGCAGTACCTGACTCCACTCAGGACCCCCTTGTCCTACAACTCCTTGAGGAAGTAAACAAATTGAAGGCCGAACGTCAAGCCGAAATACTTGACTGGAACCAACCTAGGTCTGGCCCTCTTACAATGAGGATCCTCGACACCCCCTCCAAGCAAAGACAAAGCACAAACTTGGCTTACAACTCTACACTGGAAGGGAGGACCCGATTGAACACCTTAACCTCTTTAAGTTCACCATGGCATACCGAATGCACATTGACGAAGAACGATGTCTTCTCTTCCCCTATACCCTCTCTGGCGGAGCTCTGAATTGGTATTGTCGTCTTCTACCTGAGACAATAGACTCATTTAAGGAACTGAGGAAACTATTTGTCTCTCAACACATCTTCCAGATAGATCTCTTGCATTCTGCAGATGACTTGTACACTATTCGCCAGAAGCCGGATGAGTCACTACGAAAGTATGCTGGCCGCTTCAGTCATAAGTATTCTCACTGCGCTGAGGCAGATGACAAGACCGTCCTTAAAGCTTTCACGGTAGGCCTACGTGACTGTTTCTTTAAGTACATGATCAATGCTAACACTTGGAAGACTTACTCTGAGATAATGGCACAGGCTTATAACCATGTCTCCGCCGAGACAAGGACATATCAAGGGAAACCCCCTACAGCCATCCCTTATTAGCAAATGGGGAGTGGAAGCCAAATCCAACCGAATGAGAAAACCTCAACCATCCAAACAGCAGCGACGCTTTCCCCTGCCCTACCTAATACCTTGCCAAGTCAACAGGCGTATCATTCTCAAGGCAAGAGGAAAGACTTCCATCCTCACCAGTCTTACTTTAATAAAAAAAAGTAAAGGGCACTATCGCGATAACCAAAGGTATCACCACGATAATACCCGCCCCCAGGCGGTCAATGCAGTGGACCAAACACATGTCAAGAATGGTCTTACCCTGAGGTATGAGACATACACACCTTTGAACGCCACATGCACGGCCATTTACCCCAGTATAGCTCACTTGATACCAAAGTCAAGGCCGAGGGAGCCAGATTTCAAGTCCACGAAGAACACAGGCATGTTTTGTGGTTACCACGAGTATAATGACCATGACGGTGAGAAATGTATCACCCTCCGTGATCATATTGAAGCTTTGGCACGTGAAGGAAAATTGACCAGTTCCTCCTTCACCCTCTAAGGGATAACCTCAACCAACGCCAAATGAATGTGATATATTCCATAAGCGGTGGCACACCCATATCTGAATCTTCCAACAGGGCCATGAAAAACAATGAACGAACGTTGAAGCCTAGCCACCAAGTGTTTCACGTGGAAAACATCAGGGGAGGCAAGTATCAAAAGCCTAACTGGGATCCAATATGTTTCTACCCTAAAGAAGAAAGAGGTATCATTTATCCTCACAACGACCCATTGATTGTGGAAGCTCACATAGCCAACTTTGATGTACGGCGAATCCTGGTAGACACAGGGGCGTCGGTCAATATCATGTTTGCTGAAGCTTTCAAAACACTTAATGTAGCTGAACACTTGCTTGATCACTCGGTTTCTCCTCTGATAAGCTTCTCTGGTGATGTCGTGCAACCTTTAGGGAGCGTACATTTACCCTTCACCATCGGTACAAATCCGTACACAGCCACCATCACCACTAACTTCTTGGTGGTCGACTGCCCAATGGTATACAATGTCATCTTTGGGCGCACAGGCATTAATGATCTCAAGGCCATGGTATTCATGCATATGTTGTTGATGAAATTTCCAACCCCCTATGGCAATGGTTACATCAGAAGAGATCAACTTAGTGCAGATCATGTTACAACACTTCAGTCAAGCAACAACACCTGCATGTACCCAAAGAAACACTTTTTATACATGACCAAGTTATCAAGACCAACTCGGACAAAGCCAACTTGAATATTCACGGTGGTAACAATCAACCCGACGATCCTCGAGATGACTCTTTCACCCAGCAAGCACAACTTGCTAAAGAGTTGGAGAAGGTCTCTATCTCAAAATATTATCCAGATCGCATAGTGAAGATTGGCATCACTTTGTCACCACCCATTCAGTTGACATTGATCTCTTGTTTGCAAGTGAACACTGAAGTCTTCGCCTGGTCATACGAGGACATGCCAGGCATCTCTCCCGATATCATCTGTCATCACTTGAGTATTGATCCCAAGACCAAGCCGATGAGACAAAAGCAAAGATCTTATGATGCTAAACAATATGAAGCAATGAAGGCAGAAGTTGAAAAACTTAAAAGCATAGGCTTCATTCGTGAAGTCAATTATCCAACGTGGGTAGCAAATGTGGTCCTTGTTAAGAAAAATCCGACCAAGGAAAGTCTCTTGCTTCAAAAGATCTTGTGGAGAATGTGTGTCGACTACACCGACTTAAACAAAGGATGCCCGAAGGATAGCTTTCCCCTTCCTCTCATTAATAGACTTGTAGACTCTACAACAGGGTGTGAACTCTTGAGCTTCATGGATGCTTACTCAGGGTACAATCAAATCCTCATGAACCCTTCGAACCAAGAACACACGGCCTTCACCACTGATAAAGGACTATATTTCTATAAAGTCATGTCGTTCTGCCTAAAGAATGCAGGGGCGACTTATCAAAGATTAGTCAATTCAATGTTCGCTGAACAAATTGGGAAAAGCATGGAAATTTATGTTGATGATATGTTAGTCAAAAGCAAACATGCTGACCAACACATTGCCAACTTGTCTGAAACCTTCTCCATCCTGAAGAAGTATCGAATGAGGTTGAACCCCAACAAATGTGTTTTCAGTGTATGCTTTGGAAAATTCTTGGGCTTCATGATTAACCAACGAGGCATTGAAGCTAACCCCGAGAAGATCAAAGCAATCATGGACATGAAAGAACCAGTAACCTCAAAAGACATCCAAAGCCTTACTGGCAAGGTGGCAACCTTGACCAGGTTCATCTCTAAGGCCACAGACAAATGCGCTACTTTTTTCAAAGCACTTAAGGGAAGTAAGAAGTATATTACGTAGACCGATGAATGTGCTGAAGCATTTAAGAACCTCAAGGAATACATGAGTAAAGCCCCTCTGCTTTCCAAACCTGAAGTTGGTGACACCCTAATTGTCTATCTATCTGTCTCAGCTTTAGCAGTCAGTTCCGTCCTCATTTGTAGGGATGGTAGTATCGAACGACCTGTCTACTACGCTAGCAAGGCTCTACAAGATGCGGGGACACGATACTTCAACATTGAGAAATTAACTCTAACATTAGTCATGTTTGCTCAAAAACTTCGCCCCTACTTCTAAGCACACTCTATCATCGTGCTTACCAATCACCCCCTTCGATAAATACTTCAGAATCCTGACACTTCGGGGCGAATGATCAAATGGGCTATAGTACTGGGAGAGTTTGACATCTCCTATCACCCAAAGTTAGCTGAAAAGGGCCAAGTAGTTGCACATTTCATTGCAGAATTCACTTATCCCGTTGACATTTCTCCTACACCTGAGGCAGCGACTTCATCACCCCTGGAAACCTGGAAGGTAGAACCAACACTCCCAGTATAGACTCTATATGTTGATGGCTCATCCAACCAACAGGGTTGTAGAGCAGGACTAATCCTGACTACCCCCGACAAAGTGGCAATGGAGTATGTTATCCGCTTCAAATTCAAGGAGTCAAATAATGAAGCCGAGTATGAGGCCCTTTTAGCAGGCTTGCGTTTGGCTAAACACCTTAGAGTTAAACAAATTAATATCTTCAGTGACTCCTAATTGGTGGTTAACCAGGTCACGAATAACATTGATGCTAAGGATAACTTCATGGCAGCGTATCTTGCGCAAACGCAGCTTTTGCTCAAGCACTTCCACTACCAGATCACCCAAGTCCCTCGAGCGACAAATAGTCATGCAGACGCTTTGGCTCGCCTCGCCTCAGCAGTGGAAGACAAGATTGGGAGAAAAATTCATGTCGAATTGTTGGCAACACCAAGCACCATGGTCACAGAAGTGTGTAACTTGCAACAGAGGGATAGCTGGATCACCCCAATTTATAAATTCCTTGTTCATGGCATTCTTCCAAATGATAAAGTCCAAGCTAAACAGATTCGATACAAGTCTACCCGCTACCTGATCATTAATGACCAACTCTACAAGCGAGATTTCAACCTACCATACTTACAGTGCCTCACATCTGCGGAAGCAGAAATTGTCCTTCGAGAAATACATGAAGGAGTCTGAGGAGTTCATGCTGGATCTTGATCCCTAGCACACAAGGCTTTTCGCCAAGGATATTATTGGCCAACACTCCACCAAGATGCCATCAAAATATCCCGCTCATGTGATAAGTGTCAACGCTACGCAACTATTCATCATTCCCCTCCAGAGCCTCTTACTCCTATGATCAGCCCTTGGCCTTTCGTCCAATGGGGACTTGATTTGATAGGCCCAATGCCTGCAGGAAAGGGCAATGTCCGCTATGCAATCGTTGCAGTTGACTACTTCACAAAGTGGGCCGAAGTAGAACCCTTGGCAACCATTACTGAGGTAAAAATAGAAGATTTCGTATGGAAGAACATCCTTTGCAAAATTTGGCATTCCTAATGCGATAATCACGGACAATGGGCGACAGTTCGACAACAAGAAGTTCAGGATGTTCAGTTCTATGTTCAACATCAACTTATGTTTTGCCTCTCCAGCTCATCCCTAATCTAACGGACAAGTTGAAGCCATCAACAAAATAATCAAGCGCACTTTGAAAACCAGCTTGGACAAGGCTAAAGGTTGTTGGCCAGAATTTGTACCCCAAGTTCTTTGGTCATACCGCACTTCATATAGGACTTCAACAGGAGAAACTTCATTCTCACTTGTCTTTGGTACATAGGTTGTTGTCCCAGTTGAGCTTGAGCAAGCAACGTTCCGAGTCCAGAACTACATGCAAACTGAAAATGACAAACAACTCACCCTCAACTTGGATCTAGTCGAGGAACACAAAAACCAGGCTCACTTGAGGAATGTCGCCTACAAGCTGCGCATCTCCAACTACTATGACTCAAGAGTCAAACCTCGCTATTTCAAAGTGGGGGACTGGGTATTGAAGAAAAGACTACTCTGCGACAGAGTTTCGAGTAAAGCCACACTTAGCCCAAATTAGGATAGACCGTTTGAAGTTATTGGCATTAGTCGCCCTGGTTCTTACAAGCTCAGGAGCTCCGATGGCAAGACCCTTGGCCATTCATGAAACACTGATCACTTGAAGTACTATTACAAGTAGACTCACACTGTACAAGTGTTGAGCTATGGCCATTTGGCATCCTATGTAATGAAGGTCATTTGGCATCAATTTAATAAAGAGGTGATTTAGACAACTTGGTCCTAACTCCCTTACATTCCTATCACTGAAACGCTCAGGTTCAAAGCTTCAACACGAATGCTTACAACATGAAATAAAGTTTAAGTATATGTCAACATGACTTATATCCAAACAAGGGATCCCTTCATGCATAGCAAAACATTCATAAGCATCACTCATGTCAATCAACATAAACATCATACATTCCAACACATTCATACATAAACATCATACATTCCAACACATCCATACATAAGCCAATTGTGCTTCGAAAGGGTTCAACACACTTTTTGTCATTCGACACTTGCTACAATGTGTCTCGACACCTTGCCCTTATTCTCACCAACCAAGTGAAGAATGAACTCATCTTCGTGCCACAAACCAGGTGATGAAATCTACAACCCGTACTCTAACATCATTTGGCAACTTGCCACTCATGCCACCAACCAAGTGAAGAAGAAACTCATCTTCGTGCCACCAACCAGGTGATGAAATGTACAACCCATACTTTAACATCATTTGGCAACTTGCCACTCATGCCACCAACCAGGTGAAGATGGAACTCATCTTCGTGCCACCAACCAGGTGATGAAATGTGATGAAAAATGATAAAGAAATTCACATTCATACCACTAACCAAGTGATGAAAGCAACTTACCATTCATTCCACCAACCAGAAGACGAGTGGTACAACTTGTACGCGCGACTCTTAACATTCACAAATAATAAAAAACCCTCAAGCTTTACAACTCAACTAGGGGAGCACTTATGCCTAACAAGAGTTATAGTTACCAACAAAGTCTTATTGCAAGCCAACAACAACTTCAGTGCATGGTATACGAAGATCAAGCTCTTCAGCCCTCTGACATTTGCTTCAGACATTTCTCCTCTGTAACAATGCAAACACTACAACTCGTAGAAAGCTTCACACACTCTTAATCAAGATTGTTCGACCAAATTCAATTTATATAGTTCATCCAAACCTTCAACTACTACAAGGTGTGGCTTGCATCACAATCTCTTGCTGAACAGTCTTCCACAAAATTTGTATATGTTGTCTCTCCCACATGTTCAAATTTCTAATTTTCCCAAAAAAAAAAAAAATTGGGAAATTCAACAACTTCAACAAATGTCAAAAACCGCACACACTCTTAATCAAGATAGTATGAAGCAAAATCAATTTATGGTGCCAACAAAAGCTTCAATAAGTGAAGGGCAACAACAATTCTCAAAAGCTTCACACACTCTTAATCAAGATAATGTGAAGCAAAATCAATTTATGGTACCAACAAAAGCTTCAACAAGTGAAGGGCAACAACAATTCTCAAAAAGCTTCACACATTCTTGATCAAGATAGTGTGAAGCAAAACCAACTTATGGTGCCAACAAAAGCTTCAACAAGTGAAGGGCAACAACAAATGTCAAAAGCCTCACACACTCTTGATCAAGATAGTGTGAAGCAAAATCAATTTATGGTGCCAACAAAAGCTTCAACAAGTGAAGGGCAACTACAATTCTCAAAAATTTCACACACTTTTGATCAAGATAGTGTGAAGCAAAATCAATTTATGGTGCCCAACAAAGCTTCAACACAAAAGCTTCACCTACAAAGTTTCAACATCAAATAAAGCTTCATCAATGGAGAGCAACTACAATTCTCAAAAGCTTTACACACTCTTGATCAAGATAGTGTGAAGCAAAATCAATTTATGGTGCACAACAAAGCTTCAACACCAAAGTTTCACCTACAAAGTTTCAACTCTTAACGACAAAGCTTCAACATCAAACAAAGCTTCATTAATAGAGAGCAACTATAATTCTCAAAAGCTTCACACACTCTTGATCAAGATAATGTGAAGCAAAATCAATTTATGATGCCCAACAAAGCTTCAACACCAAAGTTTCACCTACAAAGCTTCAACTCTCAACTACAAAGCTCCAACACTAAAGCTTCAACACAAAAACTTCAACACCAAAGCTTCAACACCAAAACTTCACCTACAAAGGTTCAACTCTCAACTACACACCTACAAAGCTTCAACATCAAACAAAGCTTCATTAATGGAGAGCAACTACAATTCTCAAAAGCTTCACACACTCTTGATCAAGATAGTGTGAAGCAAAGTCAAGTTATGGTGCCCAACAAAGTTTCAATACAAAAGCTTCAACACAAAAGCTTCACCTACAAAGCCTCAACACAAAAGCTTCACCGACAAAGCTTCAACACCAAAGCTTAACCTACAAAGCTTCAACACAAAAACTTCACCTACAAAGCTTCAACATCAAAGCTTCACCCATTAAAAAAAATAAAATAAAATAAAATAAAAATAAAAATAAAATAAAATTTCGAAAATTCAAAAATAAAAAATAAAAAATTCGAAAATTCAAAAAAAAAAAAAAAAAATATATATATATATATATATATTAAATAAATAATAAAAAAAAAAGAAATAAGCCTAGACCTACCCTTCTTTGAGCCTAACAACTTTTATACCAAATATATATGAATGAGGAGTTTTGGGCAACCACTTAGAAAGGAAAATGGTGAAGTTTTGTTTGGAAAATTGCTTACTAGCAAGACACCTCCCTCGTCAACTCCCTCGACCGGAGACTTGAGGAACTTCTACCATATACTACTACACCTTGGTACTCAGAAATTTCACGACTACTTAGTGCCTTGGATTTTTCAAGTCCCCAACCGAGAAGTTTTCCTCGCTCAAGAAATTAAGGGAGCACTACTTCAACCTACAGGGTCCACCCACGAAGTTTCAACATGCAAACTTCAACAAAATAAAAAATTCAAAGAACTTAGTGAATGATACCTTAGTGTATTTAACACAACACATTGAATGAAGTAAAGCTTATTTATTGATATCTTCGATAAATTACAAATACGTGCATACACATGAATCAAAACAAACAAACAGGAGAGCGCCTTCACAAAGGTTGCTCAGGAGAAGTCTCAACACTCGGTAAAGCCCCAGAAATAGGAGGCACCAGAGGGTGAATATTTGGAGCCTCAGTACTGGGCAGAACCCCAGAAAGAGGAGGCACCAGAGGTTAATCATTTGGAGCTTTAATATGTGGTACAGCCCCAGAGGACGAAGGCAATAAATGCCTTTCAAACAAACTCACAAACCTCTAATGATCATTTAAAATCTGACCCTCGGATTCCTGTAACTGGTCAAGCTTTCTCTTCATGGTTGTAGCATAACTATGTGCGAGCATGTGCAACTGTCTATTCTCGTGCTTAAGCCCTCTGATATTCTGTTTGAGACTTATCACTTCAGCTGCCAATGATTCAACTTGGCGAATTCGAGCAAATAGGCGTTGGGCCATATTAGACACAGAACTTGCACACTGAACACTGAAAGCCAGAGAATCTTTAACAACCAACTCATCGAATCGTTTGGAAAGTAGTCTATTGTTTTTGGGAGTGAGAAGATTCTTGGCCACCACCGCAGCGGTCATATCATTCTTCATCACAGAGTCCCCAATAGTAAGGGGACCAGTATGAGATAAGAAGGATGGGCGCCATATGTTATCCTGAGGAGACATGGCTACCTCTTCTACAACATTCAAGTCCAAACGACGGTCGAACGGGCCAGACATTCTCAGAAAAGATGAAGAAAAAAATCAAGTACAGTAAGTTTCAGAGGTACAAAGATAAGGGAAAAATTCCTACAAGCAATAACTTTCAGAACGGACTTCTTGAACTTAATTGGTGCTCCTATAAAAGAAAGAGCCAGATCTTCAATATGGCTGCTTGTTCAAAAATCGAAGAGGCACCACTCTCCAAATTTCGAGAAGCGGATTTCCTGGGTTAAAATTTATTAGCAATTTCCAAACGCGACATCAGTTCCTCGGATACCAAGGACAACTTTGCCAAAGAACTCTGACAAAGTTAAGACAGGTAAATGTTGAAGGCCCAATTACGCTACTATTACCCACAAAGATAAAGGAATAGCACCACTGCTTGATTATTGGAAAATCCTTATATGTGTTAACCTCTGTGCTCCTTGGCAAAGCAAACTTGCAAAAATGCCCAACTTTTCTTCACATCTGAGAAAACACTCCCAACAAGACTGCTTGCCTAGAAATCAAAGAGGCACCGCTCTCCGAATCTCGAGAACCATATCCCTAACAAGATTACCTGCTCAGAAATCGAAGAGGCACTCCCTGAACTTCAAAAAGTCGGATTTCATTGAATAAAATTTGTCCACAATCCTCACACGCAACATCAGCTTTCCGGATACCACAGACCACTTTTTCAAAGTGCTCTGACAAAGTTAAAACACGTGAACCTTGCAGCGACCACTACATTGCTTTGATCGAGAAGGGTAAAGGAACAGCATTACCACTCGCTGTTGGGATAATTCCTATATATGTCGACCTCCATCCTCCACAGCCAAGCAGACCTGCCAAATAAAAAAAAATGCTCAACCCTTCCTCACATCCGAAATGGCACTCCCAATCTAGCATCTCGAAATACTCTGTTTTCTTCTCCTTCGATAATACCCATACCAACCAGCCACATCAGAGCAAGAATATCTCATCTCATCAGGTTGAAAGCAAGAGTATCCCATATCATGCTTTTTCTCTGTCTTTTCTTTTGCCTTTGCTCTTACCTGCAGGACAAGGAGAAAGAATGCAATCAATCAGAACCTGAAATCAAACTTCCGATCTAGAACTGATTGCTCGGAAGCTTTACCTGGTCGCTTGCCTAGCATTGCGCTCGAGTACTCATCCTCAACTGTTATCAAGGTCATGAATTCCTTCGGTAAATACCTCAGAACAGTTGGTACGATATTGGCTCTTTACACTGAAGCTGCCAAGCATGGATGAGTCACTGAGAAGTAGTGCTCTGAAGGACCATTTAAATGCAAAGGTTGCGCACCATTTCTGCTATACAAAAGATTGAAGCAGAAGGTTCAACGACGAGCTAGAACAGATCGTTACAGCACGACGCCCTTTCTTGTGGAACCGCATAATCCAAACGGAAGAGTCTAAGTCAAATCCAAGCTCGGCATCATTGCTTTAATTGAAGAGATCGAGAAGCCCCAACAACCTTTTGCTAGGACCGTCGTCGAAGAACAAAGCTTCGCCATACCACATCTACTACTTTGTCAAACAGCAAAAGTATCCTATATCATCAGGATCGAGCATACTCCAGGTCTAACGAACTTGTTTTGACCTTCAAATTCTGGAGTCGGCTCGCTCTTTTGGAGGAAACCAGAAAACCCTCCAGCCCAGTTCAAGAATACACCTGTGGAAAGTCAAGTACAACAAAGCACGTGCCAATTCATCCGTTTTCTCCAAAAACAAGAGTACCTCATATCATTTCTTCTCCCTGTTTCTTCTCTTTATCCTTATTGTTGAATGAGAGACAGGGAGAATGAGTACAATCAGCCGAGATCAACCTACCAATCTGAGACTGATTGCTTGGAACCTTGATTGCTTACCTTGTTTGTCACCTCATTCAGCAGATCTCCTCGCTTATAGACTTGGGGGACTCCTACTATATGGTTTGTATCGCACTTGACCAAACCCGAAACTACAAGTAAGCTTTAAATGAAAATGATACATTATCTTGTGCGTCAACGCCAACCAAAGATACCACTCCTGGATGAAGGAAACATACTTCCAAGAGAAGATGTCACATCTACTTACAGGACAGAGAATGCAAGTGAAGGCGACACCACACTTTGGTACTTCGAAGTTTCGTGATTACTCAATGGCTTGGATCTTGCAAGTCCCTAACCAAGGAGCTTCCCTCACTCGGGAACTTAGGGGAGCACTGTTTGCACCATCCTTGACCAATCCCGAAACTACTAAGCACCGGTCAACAGCATATCGTCAAGGACCCACAAGACTTTTCCTCCAACCAGGAGGCCAATCACAACACGACATATGTCGGTATCAGAAGCCAATCACAACGCGACACATGTCGATATCAGAGGCCAATCACAACACGACACGTGTCGATGTCAGAACAAAGCTAGAAACTCTCTTCTATAAAAGGGGATCATTCTCCCACAACAATCCCTAATGTCATTTGTACTAAACTATTCACTAGAACTCACAAAAAAAGAGCTTGAACCTATGTATTTGTGTAAACCCTTCACAACTAATGAGAACTCCTCTACTCCGTGGACGTAGCCAATCTGGGTGAACCACGTACATTTTGTGTTATTTGCTTCCCTGTCTCTATTCATGTACATACTTATCCACACTAATGACCAGAGCAACCTAGCGAATGTCACAAACTTGACACTTTCTGTTGTACCAAAGTCCTTGTTGATTTTGTACATCAACACCTATAATTAATAAAAAAAAATTCATAAGAACAACCAAACGATGAAACGTTTACTAACTTGAGTAATATTTCTTTACAGACATGCAGATTCTTGGTACCACTTTTTTTACATAGCTTTTGACACAGTTTTTGTAAGGCTCACTCGGTAATGTATTTTAATGATCCGAACTATCTATCTTTTATAATAGCATTCATAGATTACCTTTGCAAAAAATTAGACACATCCAAAACCATTAGAGCAACTCCAACGTGCTCTTTAGCCCAATAGACCGGCGATTCCAATCCCCCAGTTGCCCCAGCAATTGGCTCCAGTCCATCCAGGCAATGGGGCTAGGGGTAGGCCTAGTGGACAAGCTAGAAGGGAATCTATGGCCCGAGAGCCTGATGGCTGTGTGATGTCTGACTGACCTCAGGGTAACCCAGCTCGAATTCGTCTGTTTTCCTTTGTCGAAATATGGAAGAAGAATGGGATGCATGCAAGGAATTAAGCCATCGAATTAAACCACAAGAATTGCAACACAACAAGATTTAAAGCTCAAGAACACAAGATAGTGATAGAAACATCACCTGGGTTCGAGATTGAGAGCTTAAACTCTCGGCTTCAATGGTAGGACCTCGCACCATGCATCGATGCCGCATACAAGGCCATGGTTGGGTTCCTTGAGTTCCAAGGATTCCAAAAATATTATTTTTTAGCTTGATTTGTTGAAGGTTTGAAGAGGAAGGAAGAAGAGAGCTCACGAGAGTGAGCTGGAAAAGAGGGAGAGAAAGAAAGAAAAGGAAAAGAGAGATAGAAAGAAAAGAGAGTGAGAGAGGAAGGGAGAGAGAGAGGGAGAGAGAGAGGGAGAGAGAGGAAGAACCGGTCAAGTGAGGGGAAAAAGGGAAAGGGTGATGGAGATGTATGGATTGGGTGACGAAAAAATACTAATATTTTATTACCTATTGCCATGGCTATTCAATTTAGAGATGAATATGCAAAAGACAGTTACTGTTCAATGGGTGGCTTCAATAGTGAGTTGCTCTAGGGGGCCTTTGCAACGCTGGGGTTGCTCATAAGACATGCATTTGTAGTTAAGAAAATGGACAAATACAATTCTACAAAGAAACCTTAAAAACTTAATCCAATGGCTTAATCCAACGATTATATAGTTTCAGATTTAGGTGATTTCTAATAACAAAATCTTTGAGTAAAGACCTAAAAGATAGACGGTAATTCGGATCGTTGTAATACATTATGAAGTGAGCTCCACAAAAATGTGTGTAAAAAATTGGGTAAAAAAAGTAGTACCATGAATCCGTCTTTTATATATATTGGTTTTAGTTTACATTGTAGATCATGGCATGATCGTATTTTTCTTTACATCAACAAATAGTGTTGATGAGATTTGAATTCAAGGCTTTCTATGTAGTGAAATATAGGTGCCGCCAAATATGCATACCTATAGATGATCATTTATATACTATATAGAACGCAATTTATATGATCAGTAACTTTTCTTTTTCTTTACAAACAGTAGGATCTACATTAATTTTGTCTACATTACGAAAATAAAGAAGATGAATTCGAGTTACAATAAGTTGAAGATGCAAGAATATACACTACTACCGTCCACCAGTTACATTAACTTTTTTTTAACATTATTATCATGCCATAATATTTTTTTATATTAACTTAACAGTCAACATTGGCATAATTGTTCGATCGGACTTATTTGTGCAAGACAATGATCATGTTTGGAATGAAAAAAGTCGTGCGTTGACGCTGCATTGGTGTTCATCCATTGAACTGAGACGCAACCCAACTCAACTGTGCCAAAATGGGAACTTGCGATTTCAGTCCCACACGACCATTGCTGGGACAAGAAATGGCCGTGTGGAGGCAAGCATTCTTGGACTCCGGGAAAACGTCAATCTTTCCAGGGTCATCATCAATCTTATCGTGCATGCATATGGGATATAGATTTTAATTTATACCAAATACCAAATATATATATATGCATGTCTTTCTGTCGTTATTTTTTTTAGACGCACGAGCTATAACTTGTGGTCATCAGACATTCACTCTTGCGTTTCGTTAAATCTCTTCTGCATTGTTAGTGATTTAAGCACGAGAGAATATGCATTAAGTGTGAAGCATTAGATAAAAGTTTTCTCTTTCAATATTACTTCAGCAATACTTAAAAAACCAAATAAGAATATTTGTTATCACTATTTGATGAGTTTGAGTTTCGAAGTTTGTTTGATAGATAGACACAGATCTCTAAACATAAACTCATTTAATGATAATAAATATGATGGTAAGTACTACTATCACTTTAGGTATTGAACAAAACTTTACCCTATTTTTAATTACCAAAAAAGATCATCATATACATATAAATATTGGACATAAGATGCCTAAAGTTCAGATCGAAGTCATGAACATTTTTTGTCACGTTTGACACGTATTCAAAGTCCAAAATTTTGACCAACTATTGTGTAGTCGAACTTTTTGGGTCGGACAATTGTTCTAAAAGAAAAGATTTTTCACATTTGAGTTGTAGCAATTTGTTATGAGTGAACAATTTCGCAGCCATACACTAAAATGTACTTGCGTCTTACATGAGTTGTCGTGACTAGAGAATCGTAGTTTACCATTTCTGGAATAGTCTCATTCATATTGTACATCTATAGGGTTTGGTAATTATATTGAAATTTCAAGCAAAATATATCTAAATATAAAATTTAGAAGTTCTCAAAATGCATTTAGATATGTAACCTTTTCTTTTGATGCAAGCGATATTGCAGGATGATGAATTCAAACTTGAGGCCTCAAGTGTAAAGAAGAATAGTCTTAACCAACTTAGCTATAAGCGTTTATTAGCATCCAACTTAATACAATATAAGGATAGAGCTAACCAAAATATAAATCATGTGTTAACATTTAAGTTTTTGCTTTGTTCGAAGAGGTATAAATTTAAGAGTATCAACTTTCACTCTCATTTTCGTGTAAAATGAAATTTAAAAAAAAAAAATCAAGAGTAAAAGTAATTACCCTAAATAAAAAAACACTGAAGTAGAATTGTATTTTTTTTTTTTTTATATACAATATATTTACATTAATGAGATTGATGAATAAATTAGTATCGAAACAATTACTAACAAAATTCAAATCTAAAACTTTTCATTTACAAGCTCATCAAAATATTACAAGATCGTAGTTTTTAATGACAAGTAAAATAGTGTACTTAAAAAGACAAATAAAACATGAGAATGACACCTATGATCTAACCCAACAATTAAAGTATTAAAATTTGCAGTAAAAGTGCTGAACGTATCAGCCGAATATCTTGGTATCTGAAGCTCTGATTCTCCCCGATTCGGACCATCACCCCAAACAGGATTTTTCTTACAATCAACCAAACAACAATCCACTCCCTGGTTCCTCACATTACTTTTATAGTTCCCCAAATCAACGGCTCTCATTACATCAGCCTCATCACAACTCCTCACAAGCTCATCCACCAGATAGCCACTCCTACACGTATACCATCCTATATATAGAGGGTTTGAATCCTCTTCTGAGCTCAAGAAAAGGATCCTCCTGACCAAGACACGTGGACCATTGGATTTTCATCCAACAATTATAATTATTATAACTTTAAAGAGATCTTCTGTTTATAACCGTTGGATAAAAATCTAACGGTCTCCGTGTCTTGGTTTGGAGAATCCTATCCTTGGGCACAGGAGAGGATCCAAATCCCTATATAGAAGCCGTCACGTGTCAAGGCCTTCATTCCTTCATTGCCTTTCTCTTGAAGTTGGAGTATTTGTGTTCTCGGTATTCATAAAAATTTCCGGTGCACTTGTCGTTTGCTGGAGGCTGCATTCAGGCATTTTCGTTGGTGAGGTGCCGATTGAGGACAGACATGGTCGTCGGAAGTCTGACGACGTCGTTGATATCATGGTGCAGTGTTTGAGCTTGGGGTCCGCTCTGGTGCTGGCGTGCCTGGCGTTGTTCTTGGGGGTTCTTCCGTTGATACTACCGCCGCTGCCTCCTCCTCCATTGATGCTCTTGCTATTTCCGGTTATCATAATGGCTGCTCTCGTGTTTCTCGCCTTCTCGCCGGCCGGTCCGGAGGCCGGACACGTCGTCATTTCTAATTCTATGTAAATATTGTTAGCTAATAGATTTAGATTATATCGACTGCATCGACTGCTAGCTATGAGATAGCTGTACGCTTCTTGCTTGTTTGGCACAATTATAATTTAGTGATACATTTTGTTTGGGTGGTGCACTGCTATCCATATAACGGTTTTTTTTTTTTTTTTTAATCTTCTACACATACTCTTCTCAATTTCTGACATTTTCACTGAACAAAGATTTTATGTAGAATTTGATAGTATCGATACGCATAAAAAAGACTATAAAGAATCCTATCTTCACCCTTAGGTTTTCATTTCAAGCAGCTACTCTCTCTCACATCAACTTTGTCCGACCCATGTCCTCTCATCCCCTCGTCCCTCTTCTCCTATTGTATATTCAATCTTCGCCAGCACCACCTTTTATCCCTATCAGTTAACCACAATAGACTGGGAAATGCAGTAGTTACTCAGCTATTTTGCCGGTTAAACTGCTATTTCAACCCCCACTCTCTTTCTGTTTCTCTCTCACTGAGGATATCAATCATTCTCTGCTACAAACATTCTTGGTTGGTCCTCCCTCTTAAGAGATGATGCATCAGTAAAAAGTCTTGTGATAGCACCCTCATTCCTTTGCTCCTCATTTCTTCTGTCCCAACCATCGTGCTGCTTCAAATGAATTTGTAAGGTCCACGAGAATCAGGAAGATGCTCCGACATCACCTTCTTTTTTCTTTTTTTTTAATAAATTTTTTATTTTAATCTTATTTTCTATTTAAAAAATAATTTTTTAAATGACAATAAAATCTCTCAAACTCCATTCAAATCGCTAATAAAAATCTATAATAATCCTTGAAAAATCCTTTCGAATGTTGTAAGAATTCTACCATCCTATCAAATCTATCACTTTAAAAAAAAGTATTTTAAAATCCTTTCAAATCCTTATTATTTGACCACACCCTCTTAGAATTCCCAGCCCTAACAACCGCCTTATAGCCGACAGATGAAAAGTCGGGATATCTATTCATCAGTTGGGATATATATTTCCAAAGAGGCATCATACAGTCTACACATTAAACATAACAATGATTTTCACATGCTCATTTTCTCTTCCTGCGTTAGTTAACTGGAGAAATTGAGTGCAGCAGCCTGTGACTTTTGGCGACAAGGGAAAAGGAAGACGGACTAGAAAGACATAGGATTTAGCTGTCATATATATCTTCTTTAAAGGGTGTCTCCAACCAGTAACCACCCCGTGGTCGACCTTATTCTAATCATGCCAATCCAAACCTTCAAATATATTAATGACTTATTTTTAGCTATTACTTCATTTTAACTTTATTTTGCTCTCTATAACTCAAAAGTCATCATTTTACTTCTTGAAACTTAAGGTTCGCTTTACTTTGCCTCCATTAAAACTCAATTTTGATCTCATTTTGCTCCTTCAAACTTGAAAGTCATCTTTATGAAACTCAAAATTTACTACACATTGCTTGGTTTATTAATTTCTTATGTGAATTTGATTTGGATGCATTAGACTAATCAATTTATTTTTTTATTTTTTTAATCTCTTTAATTTCTTTTAAATTTAATATCGTTTGATTGTTTTAATATTAACTCATAAACATATTGGACCCTTAAGTTTTAGGGATAAGTGAGAGTCCACAAGTCAAAGTGAAACGAATTTTGAGTTTTCAGGGAGCAAAGTGATAACTTTTGAGTTACAATTGGCAAAATAAAATTAAAATGGAGTTTTAAAAGGCGCAGCTAAAAAATTAAGCTTATATCAATTTCAAGATTCTTGTGAAATCTAATAATTTAATTTCAATTAATCCTTCATCTTGTTCAATTGGAGATATTTTTCAATATGCTGAGAATACGGTATACATTGTGTCAAAATATAAGTGGTTGAATTTTTTTTTTTTTCTTCAAGTATTTAACCACTTGTATTATGACACTTGATATACCAAATTGTGTTTTCGACAGTGAAAAAAATCTCTTTTACAATTAGGGCCATCTCCCACTTTCTTCCTTGACCCCCATGATCTTTGGGCTTTTTATCCAATATGGTCCCTTATATTTGAAATCAGTAGAAGCGGTGTCTGAATTTGTCCACCATCAATCATTTTGGTCCTTCCTTGAAAAATCTCCATTAAATAAGAATAAAATGACAAAAATACCCTCAATTTTTGTCTAATCATTTTGGCCCGTTGTTTATTAAATTGAAAGTACTTTTGTCATTTGATCCTTATTTAACATAATTTTTCAAAAAATGATCAAAATGATTAATAATAGACAAACTCAAGGATCACTTTTATTGATTTTAAATCTCAAAAACCAAAATAATGAGTTATGCAAATCTCAGAGACTATTTTGACTAAAAAGCCTAACCTTTGCCTTTTGCCTCCACAAAATCTATTTTAACAAATTTGCGATATGCAGCAAGGCACTAATTAATCAAACCAAATCCATTTAACTTTAATAACACTTGCAAACTGCTGGTTTGGTGACTACCATGAACTTGCAGCCTAATAAAAAGAGGCAAAATCTTATTATCTTATAGGTTTAGGGTTTAGGTACGATCACTAAACAATAGTAAGAACGGTAATTCTCGTACCATCACAAAACACCTGCACCTAACTGTGCGAGGATGTGTGACGGACACGCATCCTTACATTTAAACATGCCTACAACGACCACATCTACTCGCTATCTTATGGCTACAAAATTGTTCACTCCAAGGCGATATATCAGTCAGTAAATTAATTAGGACATAACAAAACTCAAACAGTGATGGTAATGCTTGTACCATTACAAAACGAGAGCATGCCCCCCACATTTATGTAGCAATAAATCACGTACTCCTTCACATTTCGTTCTCAATGATATCCCGCATCATCTGCAACGGGATGAGCCCTTCAGTCCGGATGGCATCTTTACTCGAATCTGGACTGATAAATAACAATGTCGGCAATCCTCGTACCTGATTCAAAATGAAGCATTCTTTTTTCAGTTATTTGCCACTAAATTAATTCGTTGCTTTCAAACATAGATCTCATTCAAGCATAGATAATAAGAAAATTCCACCCAGTTTATCCACAATACTTATCACTGAGACTAACACAAAATCTCGTACGATGTAGAACTATCTTTCTACGAGCAAATCTAGCTACAGATGCATAAATTTGTAAGGCTCATACAGATTATCAGAAGCCAAAAATTTCATAAAGAAATTTCAGGGCAACAAGGATGGCTTCAAAGCACGGAAGAAAAACAATTACCTGCATGTCGCGTGCGAATTCATACTCATCATCCGTATCAACCTTTATAATTCGTACATTGCTCTCATACTCTACAGCGAGCTGTTATGGAAATTAAAGGTTTTCAACGTTACTTCTATGTTTGCAAATCTCGGAAATCATCACTTGTCAGGTGCTTATATTATATAGACTTGCTGTATGAAACTTTTACAACCCTCTATAAAACTGCAACTTAAGAGAATATAACAAATTAGAGAAAATTAACAAATTTAGATACAAGGTGGAGTACCCTACATCAACCAAAAATATTTAAACCGCAAATCAAACTATCAACAAAATAGAAGAGTAACTTCAGTAGTGAAAGCGTTTTGGTTTCCAGTGGTACGTTAATCAAAACAACAGACAGCAATTAGGTCCAAGATAGTCAAATGGCACTGAAACTTTACCATGTTTGCATCCCAAAAGAAACTAAATGTGAGAATCATAGAAAATGGCGAATAACCAATCCCTATAACCATACTGAATAATCATAGAAAACGGTGAATAATCCTGTTCATTTCATGAGGAGAATCCAAGTCTACGAAAAGTAAAAAAAGGTTGCTAAACATCTCTTTCTACAATCAAAACTATAAAACATACGAGGGAGTGATTTAATGCTGGATCTAATTGTTCAGTACTTCCTCCTCATCTTACCAAATTTTGTGCGTGTTTGATAAAGATACATACACGTTGCACAGTATGCAATCATATTCCGCGTAAAATGTTTTCAATCACCACAATAGACACAAAAGATTAGGAAGGAAATGCTCGAAAGCTTTATATTTCAGTTTAGCATAATAGAAATCCTCCAACAAACAGTATGATATCGATATCAAAGTACAAATTTTTGGAATTTAAGCTTGTCAGCCATTAAATCTAAAAAAAATAATATCTGAAATTTGAATACAAAGCACCACAGCATACCATTTCAAGTTCTTGAGCCATCAATATACAGGGTCCACACCATGTTGCAAAGAAATCAACAATAATGGGTACATCTCTGTCTCCTTTTACCAGTTCCTGGACCTCCTGGGCCGACACCTTCTTCTGCCCTCCCATACAAGAATTAATTAAGCTCAAATTTATAATTCCGGACGTATGAAGGAAGGAAATTAAATAAAACTCCAAACCCCAACTTGGTTTTCAAACAAAGCCTAATGAAAAGAAAATTTCCATACTTTCCCATTTCCCAAACAGAAGTAAAGCCCTGAAACTAAATTCAAACGTCCTAATTCTTCATTTTACTGCATTTTTCTCACCAAAAAGATAAATAATTTGGAAATACAAACCAACCCATCAAACCAATACCACTTTTAAGTAGGAAAAACTCATGAATTGAAGAAAAAAATAACCGACTTGTAATGGGTAATAAAAATGCTAAAGTAAACAAGTATTTGCAGGAATAACTTACCACAAGATAATCTTCTCTGACATGTTTACCATGAGGGGGGCTGCAAAGCAACTTTCTTTTCACTGTTGAGGGAGAAAAGAGTGAGCTTTGGTGGTGGGTTTTCATGGAGGAGACAGAAAGAGGGAGGGAAGGCGGTGGGAGATGATATGGTAAGGCCACGGGAGAGTAGCTGTGGGTTTTGAAGCTAAAGCCATGGTTGTAGATAGGAGGAGGTGTTTGTGTTTGGAAGAGAGCCATTTTTTTTCTACAGAGCTCAAAGAGTAATCCGTTCTACACTATATGACTCGACTGTAATCCAAAATCCGAAACGAAATCAATAAATCCCAGCAGACAAACACGTTTAGATGTGGTTACTGGGCCCATTTGGGTTGGAGTGGTGTGAAGTCTATTTCGTTAACGGAGCCCATACAAAAGCCCATTTGTACAGTCCATAAGACGATTTGTAAATTCAACTCCTATGTGATGTTTACTTGAAATTGGAAAGTTATGTGATTTAAGTTTGGAGTCGAGGGTCAATATCCTACCATTACGTTTAGTTCAACTCTCCTCCTCTAAGCGCCAGTTTAGGATTGCTGTGTTTTTTTAATAAATTGTTTCTGCTGTACTTTAAGAATACTAAATTAGGTCTAAGACTCCTTGATTCAGTAAATTGATGATCATCTATTATTCGATTAACTTTTTCGGTAGATAAAATAGTACAGACAAAAACTAAATGACTACTAACTGTTGAAGCTACCACTATTTACTTGGACCATGGGATCCAGGAGAATAAGACTGTAATTACTTACATAAATTGTTTACTTTCCATTAATTTGAATCCTGATTTTTCAAGCTGAATTACCGATTTAATATTTTTTGTCAATCATAATAAGTTTCATTAATATAAAAATGCTAATAGAAAGAAGAATAAGTCCAGAGAGAAAAACAGTCCACAAGAATCAATAAAAGTGCATCCAAAACATAAAGCGAATGCAAAGAACACATGACACTACTGTCATAACATTTGGGGAGGAAAGAGGCATAAAACCTAGACCCGAGACAAGCTCAAAGGGTGGACGAGAGGTTGCCACCGACTCCAATCATAGACCGAGGATGATGACTAAACCTTGTAGTTTTGTTTGCTATGGGTCACAACTGTTTTAATTCCATGTGTGATAACAAACGATTAAAAAGTCATGAATCAAAATAATATATAGGGATTTGGAATCACTCTAGTTTTCATTCCAAATAAGTTAGGAAGTGATTTTTACACACCATTTTTAGTTTCTCACACATCCCTCTTAATCTAAAGCCATCAGATTGAACAAATAACGCGAAATCAATAGTCAAGATTAAACAAAGATGCGTTAGAAGCTAAAAATAGTGTGTGAAAATCATTTCCCATAAATAGATACGTATTATTTTCTGTCTATTTATCAACCAAAAAAAGCATTCAACTGAAAACTCTTTTAACTTCGAGAATAGACTATCACTATATTAGGAACTAATTAGTTCCTATAGCTAGGTTGTTATACCTACTTTCCATTTTTTTTTTCCTTTGTTTAGTTAGTGTTCTTGGGTAGACAATTAATTATATCAGAATAACACTACCAACTTTCATATTTATAATCCCAGCCTACATCACTTCAAAAACAATGACATATCACTGATTCATTTCGTTGATGAATCATGAGAAAGATCTTTCTTGTTACGTTTTACTATCTTTTGATGTTTATATCACATTTAGCATACTATCTGTCTACTTATGAAGTTGATCGTGATCAGTGAACTTGTTCGGTGGATTTTCCATTTCCCTATCCATTGAAGGCATTAAATAATTCACTCAACTTATCAAATATGTCGCGCAATTGTAAAAAATAGATCACAACATTCCGAACCCCTTAGCTTGTTAGCTTCTCCTCAAACCTGTGAGATCCCCCATCTTGAACACTTACACTAGAGATCGTGATGACTTATGGAAACAACAATACTTAGGAGAAAGGAGAGTTTCGAATCCTGGACGCATGGTTGGAAACTCAACTTATTCACTAAGATACTAGATCACATGCAACGGAAACAACAATGTTAGATAACGAGCATGTGTTTGGCAAACAGCAAGCAACCGATGCAATGTAACCTTCTAGGTCTAAGCACTGATATTACTGGCTGAAAGAGAGAACGTGTAGATTACAATTGAGGTAAGATATGTTATTGTACGACAATAACTACTTCATTCGGATTATATTACATGTTAATCAGTCGACTCTCCCTCACTTTTGCTTCCAAAAGCTCTCCTTTCTTCTCTCTCAATATCCAATGCTACATAAATTCTGTACATACATATATATATATATATTTATATCATACTCGCAAAGTTTCAACACTTTTCCTCAGTTAACTTCTTCCAATTCTCAATGAAGAATCAACCCCTTTGCCAACACCTGCTGCTGCAAACAGCCTTGCAATCTCCAACTGCGTGTTCGCAATAATTTCGGTGCGCTTGAGATCCATTTCTCCTCGCTTCGCCTCTGCCTCGGCTCTCATCCTCTCTATCTCCCTCATTGTATCCATTCTTGCTTGCTCTGATCTTACCACAACTTCTGCTAACCATCTTATGCTCTCTGCTACCTCTACTTCCTCCCGCCTCCGCCGCTTCTTTTTCTCGATTTTTCTCTTCATTCTCCTGGACCTTAGTTTTTCCTTGTCACTATAGAGAGCTGGTGTGCTACTGTCTACCTCCAAAGGGTTCTTGTCTGATGCATGATCTGATAATTTCATCCCCCCTCCATCTTCCTGCAGGTTAAATTAATTCAGTGAGACTCACATTTTACAATCTATCTTTTACATAATTTGAATGCAAATATTGGTTATATCAGTTGGCCAGAGCAGTATGCTGCCCCAAACAGAGTTCAATTTCCACTACCCTTTAGAAAATATGCAATTATATGATTCCTATGGGCCGGTGGCATTATTGTGGGATATATTTGGTTCTAATATCTTAATATACGAGTACTAAAAAATTGAAAACACAATCGTCTTCAACAAAATTTGAATGCTAAAAAACAATAACCTCAAGAAATAAGGCCTGTTTATTTATCTAATCCGAGAAATAAGTGAAAAATCAAATTATCAAAATATAATTAAAGGGAAATGGCTAAAAACAAGAACAAAATTTAAAAAAAATAAAAACATAAAAACATAAAAAATAAAAAAAACAGGGGAGGGGGTGCCATGTAGACTGACCTTGGCCACCCTATGATCAACACCATTGGATCCAAAGGAATTCTGGGCAGTCCCCATAAGTGGAGGAGGAGCAGGAAGTGGTGGCGGCGGCGGTAGTGGCGCTGGAGCCGATGGCTCCAATAGCATCAGAGGATGATTGTTCTGAGGGAGTGGGGGATGCAGTGGTAGTGGTGGCTGCAGCGAGGGAGGAACAGTTGCAGCAGCAGCGGCAGCAGCTACCGCTGCTGCTGTTGGGGACGGTCCACTGCCACGTAACAAAAGATCAAGCCTAGGATACAGAGGCCAGGATGACCCATCAGCAGTGGCGGATTCAGAACGGTACCGTTTCTTCATGGACTCAATCTTGTTCTTGCACTGAGTCTGGGTCTTGGGAGCCTTGGTACAGTTGGCACGTGATGATACGTGTGTCGCCACATCTTCCCAGTCATGGCCTTTGAGTTTGGCTCTGTTTCTGAGAGCCCATTTGGTTTCATAGGCTTCAAGGAGGGTAGAAACTGCCCCTTCACTCCACTCATCTCTTTTTAGCCTGTCACTGCCGCTGCCGCCGAGAGGAGGCTGTTGAGCAGGTTTTGATCTCGGAGGAGACTCTAATTCCTTGGTGGTTGTGGTGGTGTAATTGTTTGGGAGTAGAGATGTGGTTTCTTGGTTTGTTTCGTTGTCCATCTCTCTCTCTCCCCCTCTCTCTTTCTCTCTCTCTCTCTCTCTCTCTCTCTCTCTCCCCCCAAATGCTTGTACAAATTTTACCCTTTTGTGTAAGCTGCTAACATCTTCCTCCCATCAAACAAGTTTCAGCTCAAGGAATGGTAAAAGGAAAGGAGAACCACTAGCATGTTAGAGAGAAAAAGAAATGGCCAATAAAAAGTAAGAGAGAGAAAGGGGTGAGAACATATATCACAAGTAGACAAGAGCGTTTATTCATGCACGTAAAATTTTCGAATATAGATGGCTCCTTATAAAGAGTCATTTCTCTTTAATTGTTAATCACCGTCTGATACATACACAAAAATAACTTTATGTAGTTAAGATCGGTAATTGTATCTAAGATCTTGCGTTCGAATCTTACATATATAAAGAGAGAAAAAAGCCAGTGCTGACTAACATTAGAGGGAGATGAGGAGAAAGGGAAGGGAAAGTAGGGGAAAGGCTGAATGTAAGTGGGCAACCTAGTAAAACGGATCACTTTAGTCAAATTAGTTAATGATGGAACCTGTAAACTTTTCCTTTTCACTTTTGGGGGTGGAGTTATGTGATTGTGGGCATGTTTGTTTTATTGTTGTGGTTGGATTGTTTTGGCTGTTAGCGTTGATGTGAAGCCAACCAAGACATCCACTTGGCCTTCAGTAATCCTGAGAGAGTGAGAGAGTGAGAGACAGAGAGACAGAGAGAGGGAGGGAGGGAGGGAGGGAATGCAGTGGTGGTGATAGTGGTGGTGGTGGGTCAGTCACGTGGGTCTGTCACCCACTCCTCCATCCCAATCACCAATTCACCACCCAATATTATCAACCATCGATCTCCTTCTGCTCCTCCCCACCACCATCCAATATGCTACCGCCATTCAAACATAGCTTCCCCTTTTGTGCCCTCCTAATTTTGGCCTTTGCTTTATTTATGCCCTTTTTTTCTCTATAAACTTTTGGTGGATTCATCACCACTTGAGTAAGTAGTTGTGTTGTGATACCTTTTGGAGCAACGGCTTCGCTCTGCATCTATTTCTATTTGGCACCACATACTAAATCTGCCCGACCATTGTTGGTGGACTGGTCACTGGTGTGCCACTGCCACACCACGCCATGAAATTAAATTTGTTTGATTTGTTTAATTGTAGAATCGTTCCTTTGAGGGCATGTTTACTTTTACAAAAATAATAGAACGAATGAATCGGAAAAATAATAAAACGAATAAATCTGAACCATCAGTTATATCAAACAGAACCGAAATATGTAGGTAACTGAAAGTCGGTAAATAAGTCGGCCGGTTTGGTTGGTTTTCGGTTCAAGAAAATTCCACCCCTGCTAACATCTTCCTGAAAACTTTTAACAATTTTATTGTTAACAAATTATTTTGGTTCAATCTTTTTTACCCATATAATCAATTTCTCTTTTGCATATGCATACACACATGCAAAAGAGATTCTTCTTTTATCACTTGTAAGGCACTAATGTCTAGCCTCGTCATATCGACACTAGTGGTATATCTCTCTCGTCCGGTGATTGAAAAAACAAATTTTTCGTTCTCGATTGAGGCTAGTTTGGTCTTTCACCTAGCCAATGTGGCTAACCATATTTCTACTATTCTCTTCTCTCTTACAATTCAAGTTACAGCCAATCTACGTTTACAACCTCCAACTTGAATAAGGATTCTCAAGGCACATTGGGTAGCAACCTAAATACTGACAAGGTTATACTCGCTTAACCTTTGAATGGTTCTTGGCCAGCATGCTATTGATGCTCCCTTAACCCTGGAGGCTGGAACACGATTCATACAAAAATATTCTTCTACCATTATGATCATTTAAAAGATATTATTGTGATGAAACAAATCAAACAATTCAATCATCAATCGCCACACCAAATTACTAAATATGGTTTTAAAAAATGGTTTCTCTAGCATTTTCCAGTACTAGCCATCATGCCACGATTCAATTACCAATCAAATTCAGTAATTGGCAAAGGTCAATGCATGTATTCAAATTGTGCAATGCTTGAGAAAACTATTGGTACGTAATAGAATGCTAATTTTGGTACATAACAAACTATTATGACAAACCACTGGTACACTATACAATTTTAGGGTACGTTATAGAATATTAATTTGGTACATTACATAATTCAATGGTACGCAACAGAATACTAATTTTGGTACATAACAAACTATTGGTACACTATATACTTTCAATTTGGGTAGGCTACATAACGTTAATTTTGGTACGTTACAAACTACTAGTATGGTATATATTTTCAACATGAGTACAATATAAATAAATAATTAATTAAAAATTAAAAAAATTAAAATAAAAAAATAAAAAAATAAAAAAAGAACTTGAGTACGATATAAAATGGTTATTTTGAGACGTTCCAATATGTTGGAAAGATGAAACGATTATTTTGATACATTATGAATCCCTGAAAGTGATTGGTTTTTATTTTATTTTATTTTATTTTTTTATAGAAAAGAAATGATAGTAAAATTTCATTACCTGATTACAATTTGAAAGAGTCCACAACAATTACAAGAGTTGTCACATAGGTATAATCTTTAGTGACCAAATAAATTGATTTGGAGGTAACTCACAACTAGAGTTAATAATAATCTCCTAATTGGCAACCACAACCTCACACACACCAATACAAGCATTTACGGTACAAATCTGTCACAAAAACAACAAACAAAACAACCCTAGCATTTACTGTACAAACCAACCACAAAGACAACAAACGAAACAGATCTATACCGTAATACATTTAATGTCACTGCCAGAACAAGCAAGTCCACATCAAAACCACCACTTGGCAAAGCGAGGCCAGAATGAAAAACCAAGTCAAACAATTGGGGTCACATCAAACCTCACAAATTGGCCACATCACTCGCAAGCGAGACATTACCCGTTAGAAGCGGTACAAACAAACCTACACTGAAACTACACGAATTCGAGAAAACGAAATCCTCCGGTAGGCTTGATTTCATCGATTGACCCATCACCACCTGCAACTAGTGCGGTCCGCTGCAACCCACAAGCCAAGACCGCCAGAGGAAGGCGTAGCCGCCATTAAACAGTCGAGAAGAGCCACAAAACACGAAAAAGCAAGCAATAGGGGGAGGATCTGACTAACCAACAACCAAAAACACTAACCCAAACCCGCAAATCTAGCTCCAAAACAGGGGAGAAGCCCTGTACGGGAATAAATCTTGAGAAATGAGTCTGAGACCTGCATCAGACCTAGAAAAGTAGGGCGCCGACAAAATAGTGGGGGGGAAAAAGTGTTGGGCAGCACTAAGGACCAGCAAGAAAGTAAGGGGGGTCGTGGAGAGAAAGGGGAGAACGTGAGGGTCTCCACGGTTGAGGAGGAGTGGACGCCGGGGGGAGGGGGCTCGGAGAGGAAGCGAACGATCTTGTACGAGCGAAGGGTGTGATATCCATACATCCCATTTTACTTCTCAAATAATTTTTTAATTTTCGACCGTTGGATCGGATGAATTAAAAAAGATCAACGGACAGAAATTAACAAGAGATGTGTGAGAAGTAATTTAGAATGTGTGAATAGCACACCTCTTGTAAAAATGAAATTCGGTAAAAGCAAATGTACCTCCGCAATGGCACCTACCAATAGTTGTGATACAATATCATACTTTTATGAAATCAAATTTAATTCTGGGAGTGTTTATGTTCATTTTAAAACATAGCAACTATATACGGATAAATTTACTTTTGCAATAGTACGTACCAATTAGTCGTAATACCATAATTTTAAATGTGCTTAGTTTCATATTAAGCGTATATATACCAACAAACATACCCAAATAGTAAAAATAAAACTGAACGAATCAACTATGATATCTACGTAATTAATTGTACCAATTACTATTTTGTTCACAAATCAAATGTACCAAACATTAGCAACAAATCTACCGTGCGATAAACTTTCGGCTCCCCGAACAAACAATATCCATGAACTTATCCACACACTACACAAAAACCTTACCATAAAAAACTATGAAGTGTAAACATAGAGATTTGGATTCTAATATGTTTAGAAAATGAGTTGGCATGGAAGTTAAAAACATAAATTAAAAAGTGAAAAACATATTTCGCTAGAAGGAGGGCTCGAACCTCCGACCTTGTGGTTAACAGCCACACGCTCTAACCAACTGAGCTATTCCAGCTTCTTGGTGGCATGTTCCAGATTTTATTTTCATATAATGTTATATGTTAATCAAGACAAAGAATTTTACAACACCACTTATTTACTTTTTAACCCGCAAGTGAAAATTCCATAAGACACCTGACATACACTAATATATTAGTACCCAGATCCTATTCGGATATAAAAAATCTAAGCCTAAGGTTCAAATGATCCAGATCGTTGAAATTTGATCCAACAGTTACAAACAAGGGGCCTCTCTAAAAGTTATAATAATTGTAGTCATTGGATCAAATTTTAACGATCTGAATCATTTGATTCTCATACTCAGATTTTTTGGATCCAGAGAAGATTTGGGTTCAATATATTAGACGTCGAAATTTTGACATTCTTGATCTAATTGTTTAAACACCGATATATCTCATACATCAAAGTGGATCGCTAAAAATCACCAAGGTAAGCAGACCTTGCATTGTGTTTGGTATATGGGTTAGTCTTGTCTCAATCATGAATTAAAATTGCAGAGGAGCTACATTAAAATTAAGAAACTTTAACGAAAAACTTTCGGTACTATTTACTTTAACTAAAAACCACATTTTTACACTAAAAAATCAATCATGATACTATTCACTTTACCCTTTATTTTGTCATTTTCGTTAAAACTCAAAAATTTTAAGACATTTTCATTAGTTTTCCTTTAAAATTATGTTTTTTCTTTCCCAAACATTAAAATTAGGGTAAATTGGAGTAATGGTCTCTTAACTAAAAATCAATTATCATTGGTCCCTCAACTCATCAAAACGTGTAGCTATGGTCATTTTTGTCAACTTCGTCAGAATTTTGTTAAAATGAGTTATGTTGAAAATACCATTGTGACAATTAGGTTAAAGTTGAGGAACAATTTCTCTAATTGGATTAGAGTTGATGGACCATTGGTAATGAGTTTTTAGTTGAGGGACCATAACTACACGTTTTGATGAGTTGAGGGACCAATAGTAATGGATTTTTAGTTAAGGGACCATTCCTCAAATTGAGTTAAAGTTGAGAGATCGTTGCTACAATGTACTCTTAAAATTATGTTGATGTACAGGTTAATTGTCATTAATTTATGCACGGCAAAGATAAGCATAATGTTGGGTGTTCGCTAAAGACGATTAGAGCCAAGAATTTGACAATAATTATGTACACACCATTGCTATAAAGCAATCCTATATTCACACATGATCTTAAAAGAAAAAAAAACTCTCTCATACAAACTTAAAACAACTTGTATAGTCACCATAAGAGGTAAGATAATACCCTTATGTACAATTAGTGTCGAAGTTAAAATTTTAGCTTAGAAGAGGCTTAAAAGTCTCAATTTGAAACACTTTCTTAATCTTATAAAAATTACTCTCTCGTGTGATGACTAACCGATCACTGTCGTTTGGGTCTGGTATGATATTATCCTCATCATCCTCTTCCTTAAACTGAAATCCCAAGCCTCTTTGAGTTCCATCCTCTCTCCCTCCTCCTCATAGCTCACAAGAAACGAATTGCCTGAACTCCATAGAAGCCACCAACCTCAAATCAAATCCAATGAAAAACAATTAAAGTAAAAATGTCGGATTGGGGCTCTGAGTCTACGAAAAAAACCTTAAAATGATCATAAGCATTGCACTAAACTTTTCTATGTAAAAAAAAAAAAAAAAAAAAAAAAAAAGAAGTCATGATGGGCCTTGGACAATCCTTATCTCTTTATGGCTCTACCTCTGTATTGAATTAATGTGGTATTAGTTCTAGCTACTTAGTACTAAGGTCTAGTAATATTTATCTTCACTTGTAAATAAGATATCTTATATCCAAATTTTGTAAATAACAAGTTAGTAATCAATTTCTTCCTCCCTCCCTCCACTCTTTAGCGTAAACATATTGTAAAATTATTAATTGTGTACAAGGGTTTCTTTGGTGTGAGCACACAAATTTAATGTCTAATGTGCTAAGAGAGAGCATAAGACGAATTTGCTCTTAAATCGTATATTGTCAAAAGTAGCACTACGCATCAGTGGGAATTTTTCCAACACTTTCTAGCCTTTTTTATTTTAATTTTTTTGTTTGGGAGAAAAGTCAAAGAAATAAAATCAAGATAACCGAAAGTGCAAAGCCTATATCATCCTGAAGAATTAAAAAAAATGTGCATAATACAACAAGAGAAAGTGGTGAGCTTTCAGGACATTGAGTGAGTGACGTATAGTCTAATTGAATTCGAGTAGACTTAAGAAAGAAACTGATCAACTTAATTATACTTAAGACAATGATGAGGGCAAAGATTAGACTGGCTAATGACAATTATGGGATAAAGTTGGTTCTTGTAAAAAAATCTTCACAAATTAAGTACCCGTTAATTTCATGTTCCAATAGATTATTTATTGAAAGGGGTGTGCTATCCACACACCCCTTATTAATTTCTGTCTGTTGATTTTCTTCAATTCATCTGATCTGACGGCCGAAAATTAGAAGAGTGTGTGAAAAGTAAAAAGGAGTGTATGAATATCACGCCCTTTATTGAAATTAGATATATAGTTCATGTATTTTGACCCACATATGCTTCAACGGTTCAAAAATTGTCCGAAATTATTGACTGCATCATGCCTCATTTTTACAAGGAGTATGATCATCTCCCCTCTTTTTTTCTTCTTCTTCTCTTACCTCCTATTTGAACGGTTACGATAAAGTCAGGTTAACACTCTTTTGTTGACTCCTTTATAGAGAGAAAACGATAGTGTGAAAATTGTGAGAGAAAGGAGATGAAAGATGATGAAAATTTAAAGGGAGAATTGAAGGGGAGAGAATCAAACTTTAAAAAAAAAAAAAAAAAAAAAATTGAAGTTTTTGAAAGGTTTTGGAATTTTAGTTATTTTTTTACTGTAGTGCAACCATTAAAGAAGCAAACTTTACAGCTAATGTCCATAAGCTAATTTTGGGCATCAAACTTAATTCTTAGTGTGTCTGGTTACATGTGGTGCCGCCATTTGCAAGGTAGACGATTCTGTTTGACTCTTACGTATTAGTTGCCCTCAAGGTTTTTTTTTTTTTTTTTTTTTTTTTTCTCCCTCAAAAAAAAGATCCTGAAAAGGTACACTAACATTTACTTTTTTCGACAAAAATAAATAAAAATAAAAATCAATCTATCATTCACTTCTACCGATTAAGTTGCAACTTCCGGCATTGCAATTTTAGTTATATCTTTGACCATCCAGACATTGCTACCACACACTTCAGACCCAATTTGTAGATAAAATTAAAAAATAATAATACAAATTTGATTTGTTTTCTTATGATTAAGAATACTTTTAATTTGCGAAAAACAAATAACGATAGAATGTTGCAGACTTTCGGAAGCAGCACCCACACATACATTCAAACCAGCACCATTTCTCCATGGTAAATGCTCAAGCAGGCAGCTTCTCTATATAAGGTTGCAGTCTAGCACACATAAATCTCTTTAGAGTCAGAAGAAGAAGATTGAAAACATGATTCATTGTCTGCATCAACTTACAAACAAGTTGAAGATGTTTATTTTTGTTTGTTTCAGTTAAATTTTAGTTATGTTGTCATAATTCCGTTTTTATTTGTTGTTATATAGTAGGGCATTTTGTTATTTATTTATCTTATAATTAATTAATAAGCAACAAAAGTGCTACTTTGGTTCGTCAACTATTTGAAAGTTTCTATGTTTGATGAAGCCCGCCATTCTGGCAACCTAACATTCATTTTTTGTCGATGATGAGTTTGCATTATTGGAGTTTGGTTTAAATTTGAGCCTAACCTAATGAAATGGACTTATGTAAACATGTGTCGTCTTTGTTAGGAGATTTAAGATGCATGTATGATCTTTAACTCATGCATATTGTATGTAACGTGGTTTTGTTTCCTAACTCACATGCATATTTTATGTAACGTGGTTTTGTTTCCTATATATGGTCCCATATCATTTGGAGTATGTGGGTTCAATTCATAAGGATTGTATTTGTAAGTTGTCCAAAGAGGTGCACAATCGTATTTAGAACTCCTATATGTTTTACCAACTCCGTAGTGAAAGACAAATTAAAAGCCTCACTCTGTTTTTGGATTTTCTTTTTCACCTTGTCTTTATTGCATGTTTGTAAATAGACACGGCATTTTATAAGATGTTGGAGTAAACTAAATAATTGGAGAGGTGAATAAGTTAGGATTTCACATATCCAATATAATATTTTTACCACATAAAGTTTTTGGACTTTATATTACTTATAAGCCATAAGTGATAATAGAACGGAAGTAAAAAATTGAAATGTGATAGGAGCATATTTATGCAACTTTGTTAGCTTGTTTCTTTGCATTTAGTAAGTTAGTTTCTATTTATTAGAGTGTTTTAAGCCGTTTTCGTGTGTTTGTAGGTCCAAATGGCAGAGTTGGCAAGAAAAGGCATTTTGGAGCGTTCTAGAGCAGTTTTGGACTTGTAATGGATAGCACATGCATGGAGCGAGGTGGATGGACGTTTTTGAAGTTCAAATGAGGCTATGAATGTGCTAAAGAGATGGGGAAACTAATTCAAGACACAGAAGATAAGGAATTAGATAAAAGGAAGGAACATTATCCAAACTAACTTTATCTTATCTTACCTCATCTTAATCCTATTCTACCTAAATTCTAGTTGCGAGGGGAAATTATTTTCAGATTAGGGCACTTAAAAACTTGGTTCTAGAAGCCACACCCTTTTCCTTTCTGCTAGGAACCTGCCGAATATTCTAGTCCTTATCCTCCCTGGTTTCTGCCTTACAATTAGCCTTTTCCTTGTGGGATTGGAGTGCCAAATCCTTCTCCAAAACAACTTTTGTGCCGTGCCCTCAGCTTATAAATACAATCAAAGGTGTTGCATAATAAAAATTAAAATAGAAACACACCACACACAAGAGTTGGATTTTCAGAGAATAAACACATAGTGCCACAGCTTGAAAGGAAGGAGAGCTTGGAGCCATACCTGCCATCCAAGGCCTTTGGATTGTTGCAGCGTTTCTAGGTGTATTATGTCTTTAGTTTTTAGTTCAATGTTTGTTTTCATTTGGTTTTCAGTTATGATAGACATGTGGAACTAATTTCGTTTTAGTTAGAGGTGAATTCAAAGCCATGAACATATGTGTGATATGAATTGATTACATCCAGTTATTGTTTCATAAATCATGAATGCAATTTACTTATTTGTTTGATTGATAACTTATTCTTGTATGTTGACTAAGGAGGCCTACTTAGTTTGCATGCATGAATTTGATGCTAAAATATAAGAGAATTTCACCAAATAGTTATGAACTTATATTTATAAGTATTGGAAATCACTAGTCATGATTGTGTTAAGTAAATTTCTGGTAGGAGTATCATGCTTTTCATAGTTATGAATGTCATGTCAATGCTTATGATTTTCATAGAACTTAATGATCTTTAATATGTATCTCTATCATGCAATTCATATAGGGAACTTGATAAGAATAATTTGATTGCGTCGCTGAGTCCAATTCAATGAAGTTAGGAAAATCTGATGGTTAATTTGTGCAGTTCATGATTAACTTGGGGCATTGTCATTCATAGTTTATAGGAATAGTAATTGGAGATCGATTTGTGTTGCATATGTGTCATGTGTGGAGAAGGACCCTCTAGCTAGCCTTTCACCCCCTTCATTCACCCTAATTTAGTATCAATTAGTTTGTTTTCTGCAAGTTACTTAGTTTTAGTTTTAAATTTCATTCAAACCTATCCCCCATTAGTGTTTTGAGTCAAGTTAAGTCTAGAATTCATCCAAATCACCCTTTAGTTCCTGTTTTGAGTCAATTTGTTTGTTTTGCACTGCTTTGAGTCAGTCTAGTCAGTTTTGAGTTATTAGAGTCTAATTTGTGTTGATTAGCATCCCTTCTAATCCCCCGCTTAAAACGATCTCTACTTACGTATACTATAATTGTCTAAAAAAGGTTTAATTTGTGTGTTAGTTTTTACCACATCAAAATGGAAGTAAAAAACCGCTAGAAGGAGGGCTTAAACCTCTGATGTTATGGTTAAGGGCCACACACTGTAGCTAACTGAGCTATTCCAGCTTGTTAATGATGTATTCCATATTTTTATTTATATTATTATATTGCAATAAGAATAAGAAATTTACCACAATACTCATTTACTTTTTAATTGACAATGCAAGTGAAAATTCTTCAATGCATTGACGTATGATATGCACTAATGTATCAGATGATTAAATTTTGACATTCTAAATTTATTCATTTAAATTTTGACATTCTCAATTTATTCATAAAGCCAAAAAGTCGACAATTCTCAATTTTGACATTTTCAATTTATGTGTTTGCCAAATGACGATGAAAGCCAAAAAGTCAACAATACTTATGCACACCTATTGCTATAAAACAAAAGAAAACTAATAAAAATGACTTCAAATCTTTGCAATTTAATAAAAAATCATCTACTAACTTTATTTAATGAAAAAGATAAAAGAACTATTAAAAAATAAACAATAACAACAACAAAATAAAAAACCCAACTTGCACTAGGCGCATCCCCCTTTTCCACTCTACTTTTTTTTCATTTTTTTTTTCCCGCTTAGAATAAGAAAAAGCCTTCAAATTGAATTACATTCCCCAGTTTTATTTTTGTGTTGTTTTCCAATAGTAGTCAAGATGACAAGAGATTTTTCAATGTGCCCGGAACACAAAGTGGTACACCGCGCATTTTTATACAAGTTGTGAGATTCTTGTGTTAAAAAATTAATAACATAAAAAATAAAATTTCCCACCATTTACATAATAACACTTGGTGTACCATTTGTGTTACGAGCACAAGAAATAATCTCTCCAAGAAGACACCTAAGCTCAAGAAATTGAATAGAGAGCTACACTTATTATTGTAGGTATGTAAAAAATGTGAGGAAATTTTAATTTGGTAAATGAAAACAACGTTTTAAATATAATTATTGGGAATATAATCTTCTCAAGGTTTTGATCGAAAAGATCACTTCTGGGTTCATCGTTTTTTGCGCAAGTGATGCTTTTACAGGACCAAAAATGATCGAAATTTCAAACCTTATGAAACTGAACAAAAAATTAAACACTATTTATAAAACTTAACCAATAAGTAGACATTATTCATGAAACTAGACCAATATATAGACATTATTTATGAAACTGGACCAATAAGCAGACATTATTTATGAAACGAAACCAAGAATTAGACATTATTTCCAAAACTAACCCAATAGGTGGAAACTATTTATGAAACTGGACTATACAATATTTATGAAACTGGATTAAGAACTAGACAATATTTAGGAAACATGACCAAGAACTAGGCACTATTTATGAAACCGGACCAATAAAGAGACATTATTTATGAAACTGTACCAATTACTATACATTATTTATGAAATTGGACCCAATAACTATGCACTATGTATGAAACATGACCAAGAACTAAGCATTATTTATGAAAGTGGACCAAGAACTAGGCAATGTTTATGAAATTGAACCAATAAATAGTGTAGTAATGTTCAGTTTTATAAATAGTGTTTAGTTTCATAAATTGTGTCTGTGATGGAAGTACAGGGCTCGCGTGACAAACCCCGACCGAAGTCGAGACGTGCTAGCCGTCACGTAAGGGTGACGTAGCTAAGTGCGCAACAAAAGTGATAATTATGTGAAAACATAGGTAATAATAATAAAAAATTAAAAAACAAAAAAAAAAACAAAATTCAAACTTAATTAGACTAGAAATAAGTGTGTAAAAGTGAACATAACCAAACACAAGTATTCAAAGCATAGGTATCAACAGTGCAGTTACACAAACAAAGTACTAATTATATAAACGGGGAGAAGATCCCTATAGTTGTTTAGTAGATCATCAGAACTATCGAGAACTCCTCATGAGCCACTAAGATGTACAACTACCTAGGACCTGGAAGGGTGCAAAACAGAAGGGTGAGTGGGTAAAAACAAAACGTTTGAAAACACATTTATCTTTTCTGAACATAATAACCCCTCACTGTAAAACTCCTATAATCTCCAGAAAATAATACTACGTATATACATACGAATACCAATGCACAAGGCCAGTAAAAACTGAAGTACACCATGTAATAACGTTTCCGCACTAAAAGATGTAAGCCAGGTGAAATCAACATAAAATAATATGCCAGTCGAAGTCACCTAATGTGACATGTACGACTGGACCTATAGCTCATCAATATATGCTAGCACACGAGTCGGGCCCACCTATTGTGGTTTGTACGACAGGGCTGGGTGTAATATGTACGCTCAAGTGCTACGATCATGTGAAGGCTGTGAGAATAATTGCGGGTCACCTATGAGTCGGAACCACCTATTATGGTTGTACGACAGGGCTGGCATCAAACTTGGATCCAAGGTCAGCATGCGGTACGAGAGGTGAACATCACATGAAGGACTGTGTCTTGGCCTCGGGCAGGAACACTAACACCAATGTGCAGCAATGATGAGCTCTAAATGCATCTATGCATAACAATGTGCAATGCAACCAATACCATCACAATAGACTCACCTGAAGCTTACCTGGACTTCGTAGCATCAAACAATACACACACACACACACACACACACACACACACACACACACACACACACACACACACACACACAAATATATAGAAAGCAAATGCATGTTCCTACTACTTAATAGTGAGTGGGCATTTGCTTTCTATATATATGTGTGTGTGTGTGTGTGTGTGTGTATATCGTGGTTTCCAGAAAATTTTTAAAATGATTTATGCTTTAAATTCCATGTCGAAAATGAGTTACATTTTAAGTATTGCATTATTATAAATCGTGAATTATATCGCTTGATGCTGCGAAGGTCCAGGTAAGCTTCAAGTGAGTATATACATAGATGCATTATTTTAAGCATTGCACATTGTTATGCATAGATACATTTAGAGCTCATCATTGTTGCACCCCGGTGTTAGTGCTCCCGCCCGAGGCCATGGCACATTCTTTCACGTGATGTTCACCTCTCGTACCACACGCTAACCTTGGATCCAAGTTTGGTGCCAGCCATGTCGTACAGACCACAATAGGTGGTTCCGACTTGTAGATGACCCGCGAATATTCACACAGCCTTCATGTGATCGTAGCACTTGAACGTACATATTACACCCAGCCCTGTCGTATAGACCACAATAGGTGGTTCCAACTCGTGTGCTAGCATATATTGATGAGCTATAGGTCCAGTCGTACATGTCACATTAGGTGACTTCGACTGGCATATTATTTTATGTTGATTTCACCTAGCTTACATATTTTAGTGCGGAAACGTTATGACATGGCATACTTCAGTTTTTACTAGCCTTGTACATTGGTATTCGTATGTATACACGTAGTATTATTTTCTGGAGGCTATACGGATTTTACAATGAGGGGTTATTATGTTCAAAAAAGATAAATGTGTTTTCAAATGTTTTGTTTTTGCCCATTCACCCTTTTGTTTTGCCCCCTCTAGGTCCTAGCTAGCTGTAGATCTTGGTGGCTCACAAGGACCTCTTGGCGGTTTTGACGATCTACTAAATAACTGTAGGGAACTTCTCCCTGTTTGTATAATTAGTACTTCGTTTGTCTGACTGCACTGTTGATACCTATGCTCTGAATACTTGTGTTTGGTTATGTTCACTTTTACACACTTATTTCTAGTCTTATTAAGTTTGAGTTTCGTTTTTTTTTATTATTACCCATGTTTTCGCATAATTATCACTTCTGTTGCACATTTGGCTACGTCATCCTCACATGACTGCCAGCACATCTCGACTCCGGTCGGGGTGTGTCACCGCGAGTCATTTATTTTTTATTTATTTTTATATATATTAAAATTGTGTCATTTTCATTAAAATTTAAGTTCTTTTGTCCTTTTATTAAAATTTAAGGGGTTTTCATTAATATATAGTTATTTTTCATTAAAAAAAGTTATAGCATAGTTTTTAGTTAAAATAAATTTAGTCCAAACCCTTTTTATGAAAGTTCCCTTTATATCCTATCTTCACACATAATCATAAAAGAAAAAAGCTTTCCCATACAAACTTAAAACTACTTGTCTAGTCTCACTATAGGAGGTAAGATAATACCCTCATGTACAATCAGTGATGGAGCCATGACTTAAGCCTAGAAGGGTCCAAAATTCTCAATTTGATACGCTTTCCTAATTTTACTCTGCCACGTGGTAAGCAACCTACCACCGTTGTTTGGGTCTGGTATGGTGTCATCCACATCATTCTCTTCCATAAACCTAAATTCCATGCCTCTTTAACTTTCTTCCTCTCTCCCTCCTCCTCAAAGCTCACAAGTAATGAATAGCCTAAAGTCCATAGGAGCCATCAACCTCAAATCAAACCCAATGAAAGAAAGTAAAATAAAAACGTCAGATTGGTGCCTTGAGTCTACAGAAAAATCTTGAAAATCATATGTATTTCACTAAACTGTTATGTGTGGAAAAATGTCAGGATAGGTCTAGGACCATCCTTGTCCCTTCATGGCTCCATCTCTCCAATTAATGTTGTATTAATTGTAGCTACTTAGTAATATAGTTTAGTGATATTTCTCTTCACTTGTAAGTGAGAGGTCTTTAGGTTCAAATTTTGTAGATGACGAGTTATTAACAAATTTATTCTCCCCTCTCCCCACTCTTTAGTGGAAGCATATTGCAAATTTATTCTCCCCTCTCCCCACTCTTTAGTGTAAACATATTGTTGTATAAAAAAAAAATTAATTGTATGCAAGGGTTTCTTTGGTGTGAGCACACAAATTTAGCATTTAATGGCTTATGAAATAATTACACGTGTACTAAGTGTTACTCTCAAATAAGCGGCACTAGGTAGCACTGTAAGGGTGGTTTTGGTACATTACCGTACCAAAATCTCTGTACCAATTATCATACCAAATATTTGGTACGGCAAAATCTATTACCATTACCGTACCAAACTTTTGGTGTACCTAATAACGGTATACCAAATAGTTTGGTTGATATGGTATGCCAATGGTAATTTCCACTTTGTTTTACGCCACTTAGTTTGCTCAAAATCTAATATTTTTTAATTAATGTAGAAGTGTAAAAAATATAGAAAATATATATAAACGCTCGTAATGACAAATTTTACAACTTTCGTGAAGAGCTTAACTTTGAAATTCACCATTATAATCATATAAATCATAGATCAAAATTTAACCGTTGATTGTTGTTTACATTTACGCTTCATTTTTTCTCATCAAATTTTGTTTTTTTTTCTTCAGATTTTCTTTTTTGAAAACATGATCTATTAGAGGATGCAAGAAGATGAACGGTTTGGATCATTGATATTATGTTCAAAGTTTAACGGTTAGTGAAAATATTGTTTGATGTTTATAAAGTTTCTACAAATTATATGACATCAACTCATATTTCAGTTTTTATTAAATTTTTTACACTTCTACAATAATTATTATTAATTTTTCCCTCAAATAATTATATGAATAAAAACATAATATAATATTAATAATATTGGTAGGTACGGTATACCATCGGTACTGGTTTTGGATACCAGCACCATACTGAAACAGTATGGTACGATACAAATACCATATCATTACTAATTGGTACAATTTTTTTGTAATAATTTGGTATGGTATGGTTGGTATGACGATTGGTATGGTAATTTGGTAAAAATTTCCACCCCTAGGTCGCAGTGGGAATTTTTTATTTTATTTTATTTTTTAAGAAAGAAGAAGATTAAATTAAAGAGAAACCTCAGTGATATCCAAGGCCTTGATAATCATACAAGATAGCATTTTTTGCTTGGGGAGGAACACACGCATCCCAAATATATAAATTAATACAACTATGTCTAAGGGAAGTAATAGCATCTGCTGTTAAGTTTCTCTGTAGACATGATTCTATTCTACTAGCTCGAATGATGAGGCAAGCCATTTAATGTCCTCAGCAATGGACCTAATTATTTCATTAGCAGTGGGAATTTTTCCAACACTTTTTACCCTTTTATTTGAAGTCTTTTTAGAAGAAAAGTGAAACAAATAAAACCAAGATACCTGTAAGTGAGAAGCCTATATCATCATGAAGAATAAAAAAAGAGAACCGTTATTAGCATTCTAAAAATTTCAATTTGCACTCCTCATAATTGTATTTTTATTTCTAAATATAGAAAATTTAAAGTACAAAATGAGAATTTTAGACTGAGAATAATACTTTCTAAAATAATTGTACATAATACCAAAAGAGAAAATTATGCATACTGTCGCCTTGCTTGAACAAGCAAATGCTAATGCTGCTGCATCGGAAAATAAACCCGAACCCAAATCTGAAAGCCAGGATCTAATTAAAGACGAGGATTTCAACCTCTGAAGTGTTAGTCCGATGAGCAAAAGGAAGTGGAAGAGGTGGTCTACGAGCCAATGAATATTATTTGGTATTCATTAAGAAAATAGTGAAGCCCTTCAAAGCAAGGCATAGAGAAGAATCAAGAATGAGCCAGTACCTCACTTACGGCACAGTCCCCTAATTAGAAGTCGATTTACTTGTGATGCAAACTTTAACATTAACTAACAACTAACTAAGTAACTAACTCTTTCGGTTGGCAGAACCAACAGTAACACGCCTATTACAAATACAACAGTGGCACTTAGAAAACATTTAACTAGTTTAATTGACTGTTTGATACTAATGATACCGTTACTTCGAACAGATGGAGGGATATAGGGTGAGCTTATCGAAATGGTCCCCAAAGCATGGACGTTCTTGATAAAATGACCATTAAATGACATCCTTTCTTTAACGTTCTTTCTATGGGGTTCAAAGAAATAATCACACGACATAGCATCGAGTGGCTTGTGATTCAACATTTGCATTCCAAATTAGCTACAGCCTCGCGGCCACAAGTTCGTTTCGCCCTAAGTTAGTAATAAATTTAGGTATGTATCGAACAAATAGACGTCATGTTATCATTCAATTACAATTGAAGTTGGTTAGCAGAACATGGTGTGTTAACAATATTATACATTTGAAAGACTAGCTCTTGGGATTTCAGGCCGTTTTACTCTCTTTCAAATAGTAGACATTTCAACCATTTTTGCTCGTGCCGGTGCCTCCAAAAATTCTTGAATTTCTAGCCTAAAAACAGACAGCTACATCAAAAGCAGGTTTTTATGTAGTTTGACAATTAGTTCCCTCGATAGAGAAATAGGTTTGACAACTCAGCAAAAAAAAAAAAAAAAAAAGGCAAAAAAATCTTTAAACCCAAATAAAAAATAAAAGAAACAAGTTTGACAATTGAAAACTCGCTTTTGGTTGTCCATGAAATGACGATTTTTTTTTTTTTTTTTTCCATTTAAAAAAACATGAATATCACGATTTTATTCCAATAAAAAGGTCCACCGCCTACCCCTCTCACTTTTGAGCTGTTTGACAAACCATACTTCTAGAAAACAAACACTAAACAAATTCAATTTTCCTACCAACATCTATCTACTATTATTAACAAAATAAACAAAGTAATTGAATAAGATAAAAAAATATCTGTACACACGTGACAAAATGTCTCTTCTTAATGAGAAAAGACAGATTACATATAACGAGCTTTTACATAAAACAACTAAGTTTCTCAGAAGAAAATAAAACAAACATAAAGAAAGCCTAGGAAGAAAGAAATTCTAGAAAAAAGAACGGAGGTAATTTTTACACTTTTTTTAATCTTCTTATATATATTTTTTAATTGTAATTATCAAATGAATAAATCAACCACCAACAACGAATATTATTTTTAATTACCAAGAAAGGAATGTACGCCTTTATCATTTTCCGAAACAAAATGGCAACTAGGTTAGCAACATGGATTATAAGTCAAAAAGCAACAAGTTTTGGTGGCCCTAAAAGCACAAGTTTTGGTGGCCCAAAAGCCTCAACCGATAATTAATTGTGATAGAGATACTCAATGGCTAATTTTGTAGAGTAATGTTATTCATACCATATTTTTATACCACTTTAGGTAGCATCTGATATGAACAGCCACATCATTTGAAAAATTTGCAAAACTCAAGGAAATGAAGGAGAAAGACTCCTCGTATATCACAATCGTCATTTAATTAATTAGTTTTTCTTAATTATTAGTTTATTAAATAATGAACTAAATTTAAAAATTTGATTAATTCAAATGATGTGGTTGTCCACATCAAATACCACCTAAGATGGTATGAATTGTTGTATAAAAACATTACATGAATAATATTACTCAATCTTTTAAAAGATTCCATCCATATTGGTGGTCAACAAAAGGGGCTTAACTTGTTGATGATAAATTAATTAACACTAAGCCAGAAAGATAACCCATAAAACAACCTAATAAACCACCGAGTGCAAATTATCCAAAGGGAAACCTCTTCCCTGAAGCCTTTCAGCTCAAGACAAACAACAACAACAAAGTTCTATTCCACTAAGTAGAGTCTATTTTCGTTTAAGATTTATTATGATAAGAATTTGATGTAAGAACGAAATATCTGCTGTCGACTACCTAACTCCCTCTCTTGCCCCTCTTCTTTTATATGGACTTAAAATCGATAGTATAAGATAAATTTATCTAGACAGAATTCAATTTTAGCTCAAGACAAGAAGAAAAATCTTACAAATTAAGTTCATCTTATCTTATCTTAAATTTAACGGCAATAGCTAGTCATAGATCAAAGCAACAATACCAATGCTCTATTTTTGTCGGACAAAAAAATTGATAATTCAACACCACCTGAAGATGTTAATCAATCAGTCAATCATTCCTTCCTTTTCTTTTCTGTTTTTTTTTATAATGAAAAGGTTAATCAATCATTCCTAATTATCATACATTGAACTCGTAAAATCTACAATATCTACATCACTAAAAAAAAAATAATAATAATAATTAAAAACAAAATTAACACCAAATTTACGAAGTTTGGTTTAGTAGAGAATGAAACCGCGGATCTCTGAAAACGCTGGCAATGGATCCGCTCCCGCCATCAACCACCTTCAGCAGCGCAACTGCCTTGCTCTTCGCTTTTGCGCTGCCACTCTCCGCCACATCAGCAATCCCATCCACCACTCCCAGCCCCTCCTCCCTCACCTCCCTCAGCGCCCTCTCTCCGCCGCACCTGGACAGATTAAGCAGCGCACCCACCGCGTTCTCCTTGCTCCTCAAGCTGGACCCGGTCGAGAGATCCAGCAAATCGGCCAAAACCCTGACCCCGGAAACCCTCTGAAACGCTTCCTCGCTCTCCTCGCACCCGGCCACCTGAGCGATCACAGCCGTGGCGTCCTCCACGATCCCCACGCGCCCGTCCTTCACCACCAAAGTAAAAAGCGCGGGAACGGCCCCGAGCTCCACCAGCGCGCCGCGGTTGAGCGCGTAGAGAGCGATCCCGAACAGCGCCTTCAGCGCGTCCTTCACCGACCGCGCGGGAGAATTGGGGCTCTTGACGATGTCGATCAGAGAGTAGACGATGTCGCGCTTGGAGCCGATCATGGGGCGGTAGTCGTCGACGACGAGGAGGCTGTGGAGGGTGGCGGCCGAGGACTGGACGGCGAAGGGGGAGGAGGAAGGGGATGCGTGGTGGCGGAGAACGTGGGAGAGAGCGTCGAGGAGGCCGCGGGTGGAGATGAGGGAGTGGCGGCAGGAGATGGAGACGTTTAGGAGGGCGGCGGCGGCGTCGTCTTGGAGGGAAGGGGAGGAGTCGAAGAGGGTTTCGGACAAGTAAGGTATGGCGCCGGATTCGGCGACGAGGGGGCGGCTGTCTGGGTCGAGCTTGGTGATGAGGCGAAGCTCTTTGAGAGCGTCGGCTCGGGTTTGGGAGGAGACGGAGCTGAGCTTGGAGACCAAGGACCGAACCGTACGGACCTTCACTTCCATTTTTGCGATGTCTGTGTGTGTCTGATTGTGTTTGGACCTGGAACTCTGGGATTTGGGTCGTGTTTGTTGGGATGATTGCAAGAGGAAAGGGATAAGATTTTGATAGCAGGAATGATGTGGGTGCTGAGTGGTTGGTTGTGTTTGAAATGGAAGTGCGTGCGAGTTGACAAGTTACGAACTCGGAATTGGTCAACCTTTCGTGCGTTATGTGCACTTCTCTTTCCTCCCTCTCCCCGCCAAACTTGCATGTCAATTAACAAGAAATAGTGAAAATGCTGGTTTGTTGAGCGGTTTGTTTGTGTTTTTAGAAAAAAAATTGTTTTTTGAATTTCAGTTATGTGCTTCTTTATGAAGTACTTTTAAGTATCTTTCTAGTATTTACATTTTTAAAAAGAATTGATTCTAAAATATTTTTATTAGAAAACTTTTAATCATTTTAAAAATACTTCTAAAAGAGCTATGGTTAGAGTTTTTTTTCTTCCTAACTCACTGTATTTTGAATTTAAATTCTTTTCTTGTTCCTATTATAATATATTAGTGTAAACTATCACTTATAATAAAGAAATAAAAAACTTTCGAAAAAAAAGTAAAAAGAGTAAATGTGTATGGATGTTGGGTTATTTCCAAGAGGATCCTGAGAATCCTCCAATCACATCCGTTCATCGTATATCGTGTGGTAAAAAATTATTGTAAATTTTTTTATTTAAAATTGAATATAAACAGTATCTAACAAAAACTGACCTCACAATGTACGATGAACGGATGTGATTAGAGGATCCGGCGAGGATCCTCACTCGGGTTATTTCCTCTTGGTGTACGGTAATGTTCATTTTTAATAAACTATATTTAAAAGTATTTATTATACGCCACATAGTACTATGGTCTAATATTATTTTTCTTCATTTGTAAGTGAAATGTTTTAGGTTTGATTCTCGCCAAAGACATACTTGAACTATATTATTACTAACTCATTATGAGGCTAAACCCACCTTCTTTTCTTTAGTATAGATAATCAACTAGTTAAAAAAATATATTTTTACTGTACAACAAGCGGATGATGATGGTGGATGTATACTTATGTTTTGAAATATAAGTCTACAGAAAGTGGGGAATTTGCTTTATTATTTTGTTTTTCAAAAGGATGATGATTGATGACCTAACTGCGCGTTATATATGATTCGTGTAATGAAGAAAATAATTTAATTCCGCTGGGAATGGTTGGTTCTGACTCCACACTCGGCCTTTGTATGACCCCGTCGTTTACGCGAATGATCGGGCAGTTTGGAATAAAAATTTACATAAAATCAGTTTAATGTTATTGTATTGGTTTGATTTAAAAAATATAACATATATTAGCGATTTGATTAAGAATATAATGAATATTAACAGTTATTTCATTCTATATAGTTGATTTTCAAATTTGAAAGCAAATTAGTTGGAAAGCTGTTGGTTTGGGAGATAACTAGATATCAGCCCTCGAGCGAATTGATGGAAGAGGATCCTCTCCTGGATGAGGATCCTCCTGATCACGAAATCCAGGCCGTTCAATTTTAATTTAACGGCTCTAAACAGGGGGTCTTCTAAAAGTTATAATAATTGCAACCGTTGGATTAAAATTGAATGGCCCGGATTTCGTGGTCAGGAGGATCCCCATCCTATGCTCAGGAGAGGATCCTCTTCCCGAATTGATGACTATATATACAAGATATTATTATTTACATATCTATTTTTATTTAGCGTACACCTTTATTAATTTTTGGTATTAACTTTTTTCAATTCATTCGATTTGATGATTAAAAATTATGAAAATTATGTGAGAAATATAAATGAATATATAGATTACACTATCCTATATAAATCAACGTTGAGAATATGTAATTACTAAAAAAGATTAAGAGAGAGAAATTATATTTATTAGAAATAGTATTGTATATTGATTTTATTGATGATGGCAAGGCAACCAACTATTAAAAGTAGGGTGTGGGCCCTAGGGTGTGCAGGTTGGCGGCTCTTGAACGAATGGCATAAACAGAAAAATAGTTTAAAAGATGAAAGGAGGGGGACGAGGATATTTTCAGGATTTTATCTTTTTGGGATTTTAGAGATCTTTATATTTTAATTGTTCATTGTATATCGTAAGATTAGTTTTTGTTAAGTATATTTGTGTTTAATTTTAAATAAGAAAATTTAAATAATTTTTAACTGCATGATATACAATAAATGATTATAATGTGAGAATCTTTAAGATGCCTACAATTTGAATATGAATGGAATCAAATTCGAAGGAGAGGAGGCTTGAAGTTGGTGTGGCAGTGGCACCAAGAGTCAATCAGTCTCATGGAAATGTAAGACTTTTGTCAATGGCGGTGACACGAGTCTTACGTCATCCTTTGATAATATCTACTTTATCATATGATTTTATATTCATCAATATTGTAATGCCCAAAAAATATGAAGTGGGCCAACATAGTTAAAAGGATTAGACATAGACCAAAGTTGGGGTGAGGGAGTTTCTGTCTCTTTGGAGAGAGCCTGCTTTCTCTTTGGGCCTAAAGAAAAAGGAACTTCGTGGGTTGAATTATAATAGGGGGAAGGGGAGTTCGGTTAAACTACATAATGGGCAACTTAGTTTGATATCGAATTCATCATCTATGAGATTTGAACTTAAGACCTCTCACTTCTAAGCGAAACCGAAAGGCCTGGCCCCCCGAGGAAATATTTGTGAGCACCTACATTGAGCTCTATGTAAGGGAGAGAGGAAGACCTAGAGTAGCAAGTTTCATGCAACCCTAAACCCTAATATTTTCTCTACATAATTCCTCTCTATCTAAACAACAAAGGAATCAGAGTGGCTAGGCTAGTATTACATCGATACCCTTTGATCCTTGCTTATTTCCATGTTTAGAAGGAGTTTTTAAACCCTAGACATATAAGGTGCAAAATCCCGTCTCCGGATTTCACTATTTAAAATTACGTATTTCATATTCTTAGTTTCGACGCATTTATAATTACAGCATATAGTTTTTTTTTCTTTCCGATAAGTAAAAGGACGAAAACGTCCTTAATGAACTAAACGGACTTTTCGAGGAGGTATTAAATTCCTATATGTTTTGTCACTTTTATTTATATATTTGGATAGAGCTCAACCTCACGAGTGCGTAGGTGAAAATCGTTTGTGAAACGGAGTTTTAACGAATGAGAAATTAGCATTAAATGCAGGGGTAAAATAGTAATTAACCACTAATCTGGAAGGCTCCAAATTTGCAAGAGCAGCAATCTGGGTGTGATGTGTATGACTGAGATGGGAAGAAGAGAAGAGAAATGAGGGAAAGGATGGGAGAAACTAGCTAATCAGAAATGAGAGAAAGGAGGGAAATGAGGGGAATGAGGAATTAGACAACCTGGACCCCCTATTCGATCCGCCGACCCAACCTAACCGCATCTCCTTATTTCGGCCACCATTGACGACGAGATCGATGCCATATTGATCCTCACTTCGAACCCAGTCGATCCCTATTCCATTTTCACTCAAACTCGACAAGGATTGGCTTCATTTTCTCGAAGAATGGCGTTGGTGGCACCAAGAGGTCTATGGCTACGATCCACCATTCTTGAAAGTAATACAGTCAATTACCACCATCAATCAACTTCTTTCAACCCTAGGAACAATGCCAATAGGTTGGTTGAGGCATCAGAGCTTGTTTTGGAGTCGAATCAAGAACACCCATTTCTAGGGTTTCGACGGATCGAGGGAAATTTCAGGTATTTTTCGGCTGAATTGGACCTCACCAGTATAAAAGTTCTTCCCCTTGTTGTGTTCTATAATTCTGTAAAATTTGGTAATTTTTGGAGTTTGTCGGAAAATTGGGTTTTCGTTCGCTGAAAACCGATGCGTGGCTAGTGGGCCGACGATGCATTTTTAAGTTAAATTAGATGTCTTGATTTCAGATTTGATATTTGTTTGATGTGATTTGATTGTTTGAACCTAGTTTCATTATGGTATGCCACTTGATCAGTATAAGAATCAACGATCCGACCATTGGATCGACTCCAAACTTTAATACATTATAGTACGTAATATTTTAGGACATTAGGAATTGACAGATCGAGAATCCGACATACGAATCTTGATGAATTGAATTACTGAGGTTGACTTTGATCCAAATGTTTGTAACCGTCCTTAAGTTCTAAAATTAGTATTACTAGAGACTTAGTGAGGCTTTACAGGCCTATCTCAGTGAGTGACTTTAATATATGTGATATTGTTATTACCCTGATTTCGTATTTAGTATCTGATGTGTATTTAAACTAACCTAAATAATAGACTAATCTAAACCAAATTAAACTCTCAAGCGCACGAATCAATTGTAGTAATATATGCAAATACGAGGTCGATCCCACATGGATTGCTTTAACACCAATTTAACCGATTAATCACGCTAGACTTAATCAAACAAACAAAGGATATATTGAATTGAATAATTGATTAAAACTATAATTAACAAGAAAAAGAAAAGACAATTAATTAAAATAAACACACGACGCAAGAATAAATTGAGAAACGATGGAAGTCTAAGGTTATGAATCCACCAATAACAATCCTATTTACTTTTCCTAGAGCCAATTACTATCCAATTACCATGCCAATGTTAAAGGTTGTTCTTTCTAAGGTATGAATTAATCCATGGTCAGACATCAACTTTTGTATCTCTACATGATAATTATATCCTATTGGTTAGGCATACAATTAAACACATCAAAACCCATTAAGTGTAGAAGAATCATGTCAACCAAGTAGGACTAGCTTGATATTGGTCATCCTCACTAGTTTGTCTACTCTTCTTAATCTTAGTTCCAATAAACCTAATTGATTGGTCATCCTCATAGATTTATCTAAATCTCTAGATGAAAAATTCCTAAAGGTGATCAGTCATTAGAAACCCGAATCTAGAATAAAATATCCACAAAGATTAAGAATCTAACATGGCATATAATCGGATAATAATCAACAAAGTACTTCGCAAATATTCATGTCATGGCTTCATCATAAACCTTAGAAAATAACTTAGTTACACATAGAAATAAAAATAAAAGAAAGATAGAACCCGGAGTCCATGGCAAAGCATGTCCCTAAACTCTTCTTCACTAGTTGCAGAGATGGTGAATGGTAGTATGATGTGGGTGATATGGGTTATGCGGGGGTGGATGGATGGATATATTAGAGAGAGCTTAGGGACCTTATTTATACTAGAAAACCCTCAAAAGTCTGGGAGAAATTCTCCTAAAATAAAACAAACTCCTAAACAGTTAATGACACAAACTAGGGAAGAATCCTTCTTGGCTTGGGAAACCCGTCATCTGCAGGGCCGGCCCTGTCCCAGGGCTAGCAAGGCGACCGTCCGGTGCCTCAAAAACTCGAGGGGCACCAAAAATTGATAGGGATGTATTTCCATAAGCCTATAAATTTTGAAACCTTGGCATATTCAACAAGAACTTTAGGCAGCAGCGGTGGTGTTACGCGTCTTGCTTAATAAGACGGTGTCGTGTTCGAAACCTGATGTGTTCATATTTTTTTTCCAATTTTTTACGATATTCTGTTTGGGATCAATGCAAGGCACCTTATCCTTTCCCTTTCATGCCTTCCCCCTCACCATTTAACATCGGGATGTAATTTGCACAACGAACTAAACAGCTAACTTAATGCTAAGAATTCATTAAAATACAAATAATTAATAAAACAATAAATTAGAAATATGGTGCCCAACACCTATTAATGTTCTTCCTCAACCCTTTTGTCATCTCTTTTAACTTCCATGAGCAAAAGCCATGCCTCTCAAATTCTCTTATTTTATTTATAAAGAAATATAATTCTTGAAAAAATAATTTTACAGTAACAATCACATATGGTTGTAGCCCAGAGAAAATTGCAAAGGTATAGGGAGGAAGAGGTAGAATTGGAGAAGGATTTTGATAACAAATTTATCTAGCTAACGAATTTCAGAAAAAATTACGAAAAAAATTTCATTAGTTCTACAAGATTTACGGGTTAAAATGTGAATGATGAGAGGTTCCATGTCAAGAGGCATAGCTGCTGCGACCCGTGGAGGAAGTGAAAAAGATAAAAGTTAAAGTTTGAGGAAGAACAAAGATAGGTGATGAGACTCAGAATTCTAATTATCTTTAATTCTCTCATGCATTGCTTATACATTTCAATTAAAAGCTCAAAAATATGATATACTTTTTTAGTCGCATATTGACAAAGTAGGTAAATAAGAAAAAAACACCTCACAGTTTTATATAAAAGCACTCCAAAATTTCGAGGGGAAACATCTACTTGTAAGCCTAGGTTTTGGTTCTCTTCTCTCAAACCAAATGTTGTGTTACCAATAGAAATAAGCACGTTAATCAACTCTTAAATAATAATTCAATCATCAACTTCCATGTCATTTAGTTTACCATATTTTGTCTACAAATTTAGTATTCTTAACATTACCCTTTCTAAATTATTAAATTTGATGTGCTTTTCTAAGTGTTATTTTATCGAAGTTTTACCTATGAAAATAAATAATTTTTATTATAGGGAGTTAGGGCATATTTTTTGATGTTGCCCTGGGCCTCAAAAATCTCAAGACCGGCCCTGGTCATCTGTCTTGCATGCCAGTTTTGGGGTCGATTTATCTTCTGGAAAATTCTGTAAAAATATGGAAATGTAGCTTTATTTCTTATCTTTCCAGGCATTTATTGCATGTCACTAGGAAAAATTGGGAAAGCCTTCAAATCTTCATTCTCCTACAACTATGCAATTCTGACATGAAAACAACTTCTACGAGATTCATTTGTGAAATTGGAATGAATGGCTCCATGGAAAATTATGACATTCGGACACAACGATCTTCAGCCTCTTAGCTTCCTTCACCAATTAGCCTTGCATCAAAACTCCTCCGGAAAGTCGAATTATCACCAAAAACGTCCTAAGTGCACAGAATGGCTGAAACTGAGAAAAAGAAAGTAATAAGGCTCTTTTATAATCAATTCCTTAACAAAACATAGGGATAATTAATATGAAAATATGATAAATAATGCACCTATCAGTATCCTTTGTGGATATGACTTGGTTTTATAAATGTGATTTTTATTAAAATGTTATTTTTAATAATTAGCCATCGATCTATTATTATGAAATGTGATTTGACTTGTGCATAGGGAATATTTGTGAAATTCATGTTGGATTGTTTGTAAAATGTGAAGGCTAGCAGTGGACCATTAACCCATTGTCATGGGGATTTGTTGCTTCAATATCATTTCATTTCTTGCTTCGTTGGTCCATTCTAAATTTAGTACTTGTGCTTGTTTCATTTTGTTGAGCTTTCATGAATTTAGTAACTTGATTCATGTCTTGTTTCTTCAAGCCGTTGTTATGTTTCTTGGACTTCCGGTCAATTTTGTTGAGTGGCCAGGTGCTGGGTTCCGCTGGGGTTCCATTGAATGGTTCGGTTCCCTACTCCATTTGGATTCCGTTGAGTGGTCCAGAATCGTATAATGCTTTGGATTTCGTTGAGTGGTTCGATATCCATTGTTCTCCATGATTTCGTTGAGTGGTCCGAAATTGTATCCACTCGGATTCCATTGAGAGGTCCGGAATCCCTTCTACTCCATGATTTCATTGAATGGTCAGGAATTCTGCTTAGTATTTTGGTTCCATTGAGTGGTCCGTAACCCGATGTTGTTGGATTTCGTTGAGTGGTCCGAAATCACATCCTTGACTTTGTTGATTTGTTGGATTTGGTCTAAATTGAGAAAGCTTTAGAGATGTAGGCTTCGACCAAACTGTGTCGCTCTAACCTTGCATTTTGGTGTATTGTATGAGTTATTAATTGACATGATTGTGCATTGGTGTTGGAAAGCATATGTGTGTGTGAATGGCAAGATGACAACTCTTGTTTGGCTTATGGTTGATGTGTAGTGTGGTACTGTATGTTTTCTACTAGGAAGTGTTTTAGGAAAAGTTCAGAGTTTAACAAATGGTGAACTATGGATGACTTGATCCCGTCAAAGAGTACGTAGGTAGTCTAACAAAGAGGTTAGATGCAACCATAGAGTAAACGAAAAATTACTATGCAATTCGAATCTTGAGTTGTGCTTTGTTCATATCCCGGAGGCGGGGTATGTTAGATATACTGGTACTTGGTGATGTCATGTGTTGATCCTGGACGTATGTCGGAATCGGGCCTTGACATAAGGAGGTTAGGTTAAAACCCTAAACCACCTGGTATCCTTATCCTAAAACTATACCACCTCATAAAAACCATTGTTTGTTAACCGCTACTAGTTTTTGTCACTAAAAAAAATCATTAGCTCAATGGTCAAATAGTGATTGTATTAAATACATGCAAGTATTGTAATCAGTCTCGACTTAATTGCCTAGCTCATTTGTGGATCCAACTCCATTTTATGCTTGACTCGACTCAAGTCATTTTAGAAACACATTTGAACTCAATTTTGGTTTAACTTAATGAAAAGAGAAAATTGGTTGACCAAATACAAGTAATTTAAAGAATGGAAAACTAATGAATACAAATAAGTAAGTTAGAATTTGTTAAACCAATATAATATTTGGATTCAATTTTGTTGACATCTTTATTTTAATTATAATATAAAAACGTCTAACTTTTATGAGCCAAACTTTGCCGAAAGGAGTCGAGCTTGAAGCCTTGAACCAAATTGAAGACCGAGAGCAACTCACAAGTTTAAGGAGTCGAGCTTGAAGCCTTGAACCAAATTGAAGACCGAGAGCAACTCACAAGTTTTATGAGGCCAGTATTGAAAAGCTCAAACTCGTTTTTATTTATTTATTTTTGTTTAAAAAAACATTATGGGGTTGGATTGGAATTGCTTTTAAAATGACTAATAACGTTTTTAGAAAAAAAATATTTTAAGGTTTCAGAAGTACTTGAAATGTTTGCTGTAACAAGCACCAATTATGTGTTGATTGCTGGAAATACTTTAAGTGTTTTTTCAAAATTCACTTACATTTTTATTGAGGATGATTTCAAAAACATTTTCACCAAAAACACTTTCGATCATTTTAAAAGAATTTTTAAATGAACCATAATATTTTGTTTAAGCTCAACTTGTATGTTTTCTGAGCCGAACACAAATCAAACTGGAATTGTGACATATGTAAATCCTCATATATGTAACATATAATAAGTCTTATGTTTTGCATGTGTGTAAAGCAATCAAATCTCACACAGTACTATATCTTCAAAGGATGACGGAAAATTTTATTGAATTAAAAACCTTGGAAATGGACAGGGTTCTTGCTGCAAGCCTCTTGCAAAAATAACCCGTGACACTGTGCTGATACCTATCTAAACCAATCCAACCAGAGAAAAAGACACAAAGCTAGAGCTTGAGATTGAGATCCCTTTCTCGTGACATTTGTCGGTGTAAACCTGCAAAAACACTTAAATTTTGGACCTTTCCTATCAATATCCCACTTTTGTGTCCTTGACTTCCAACAATAACTTTGATACAAAGGCCAAAATAACCCCACAAAGAAGAAAAAAAACAAACTAAAAATAGTACTACGTTTACAGTAGTTGGCCACAGATAGTCGTGGGAGTTGGGGGGAAGGGCAACAAAAGATTGACTAAGTGCAGGCCTCACGGGCCACACCAAGCCTTGAGTTTGGCACATCAATGAGCACTCTGTGGTTCTGTTGCTGCATATTGGCAATGACATTTAGCACCGAGTTCAAATTGTCTGGTGAGGCTGCCATGGCTAGACATGTGATGCTACCAGCTGTGCTGTGGATTACAATGTTGTCCTGTGGCAGTGTCACGTTCATGCCCGAGAACATGAACGTTATCGTAGGCACGACAAAGGGGACTGAGTAGCATGTGTCGAACCCGCCTAGGGATGTCACCGGTATTTTTGGGCCCACTCGCCTTCGGAACTCGTTTCGGACGGCGAGGTAGGCCGGTTGCACTAATCGAGTGAACACGGTTCCTGATTAATGCAAAACACGAAAATGTTATTTGTAATGATTTTGAGACATATACTTACGAGCATCACCTGAGGTCAAAACTAATTGTGAAAATTTTACTATTCTTTGTTGTATTCTATACATCAAGAATTTTTTTTTGTCATTAATCTTGATCATTAGATCCTAAATCAAGAATTTAGTGGCCTAAAAACCCTTATGTGTAGAATACCCTGACGATAAATCCCAAACCTAGTTTAAGTCCAAGAGGGGTCCACCAAGAGGGGTCCTCTAGTCAAATCATGGCATGTGGGATAGTCACATGATCACAGACAATGTACATTTAAAGTCAGCTTTGTGACTAGACCCTAAATCAGCAAGGATCCAAAATACCATTCATTGCCAAAATTCTTTTAGTTAAGATAATAATTTTTTTTTAATTGAAAAAATAATTGTTTGGCAATGTTACCTGAATCAAAGATGGTCCCTGAACCAGTGGTGGGATTGAATGCCAAAGCAGCAGGAGGGATATCAACAATTCTCCTGCCAACCCTAATTGCATTTAAGTTCACATAATAGAGTGATGATCTTCTAGGGTTCTTGAGCAGTGGGGTGTACTTGATCCTCTTGGGCTGCCCAACAGGGCCAAGTCTCAATGATCCAGAAAAGTTTGGGGACTTGAAGCTGGGGAGGCAGTATGAGAATGTGGATTGATAGAGGTTTTGGGTTTGGGATAGAAGTGACAATGGTCCCCGGCCAAGCCCCAGAAGACCCTGTGGCGGAACGGAGCTGCCGGTGGCCTTCTGGATGCAACCGAATGTGTAGCCGGGGACGGAGTCGGTGGCTAGGGTGAAGGTTTCTTGTGAGAGGTTAGCTGCTATGCTGGAGCTACCGTAAGTCATGTTGAAACCGCAGGAGCTGCCTAAGCAAGTGGGGTTGGGGACCTGAAGAGTAATCACATGCACAATGTTAGTGTATCATTTTGTCCCATTTTAGTAAAGCACGAATTATTAACCTATTAAAATAGAGAGTGCATAAAAGAGGATCTACTTTTAGAGATCTCATTCACTATTAAACCATGTTAGGGACTTTTTAGCATATTTGAAATGGTTACGAGATATGCTTAGCTGGATAATCACACACGTATTCGATTTGTTTAAACGGTCACTTGCTTTTTAAACAAATTTACACGTAATCAATGATCTAGATTTACAATTTGTTAGATAACATAACAGGCAAAATTGGTTTAAATACAGTGAAAAGATGACAAAAGTTGGGAATTTCATTTTTTTTTTTCCTTTCTTTCTGAAGTTTATATGAAATTAATTATGAGTACCTGCTTGCACTGAGCAGCTTGGCAGCCAAGGTTCTTGTAGGTTGTGGATTTGGCAGAGTTAAACACACTGGAGGAGCAGCCAACGCAGCCATTGCATGGAACCCAAGCAGCATCGCTGCTAGTGTCAACAGCCATGAGCAAAGTCTGAGGTGGTGTGCCGATCTTAGCCTTCACAATGTAAGTGGGGCTCTGAATGATCTGCCGGCCAGAGGCGATCGGAACAACCGATTTTTTGGCGACGAGGCTGGACAGGAACTGAAGCCTGGCCTGGTCCTTGGCCTGCATTTGGAGGACACTCTCCTCCCATGACATTGGTTCGGAGGGTCTGAAGGGAGAGCATGGGCTGTAGACATGGAAGATTTGGAGGGTTGAGCCTTGCTCCTTGGTCTCACTACATTGAGGGTTGTTGAGGCCATGGGCTAAGGAGAGGAAGAGGAGGGATAGTGACAAGACATGAGAGAGGGTGGCCATTGCTGAGAGTATAAATGTCTGATGATTAAGTCCGTAGGGGAGTATGTGTTTATATATAGTTTGGCAGTCAAATTTATGTGGCCTTTTGTTTTTCCCTTTTTAAAAGGGAATTGTTATTAGCACTCCAAAATTCTCAATCTACACTCTAAATTTTCTATATTTAGAAAGAAAAATACACTTGTGAGGATTGTAGAATGAGATTTTTGGAGTGTCAATAACACTTCCCTTTTAAAATTGTATTTTATTTTAGCGTTAACTAAATTTTACACCCTTAGATTTGAATCTCGAAAATGACACTCCAAAATGGTAAGTTCACAACCAATTTATTCTTTCAATTCTTTAGTGTAAATATACCATTTTAGCTTTAAAATAAAAAAGATGGTTTTAAAATAGGCTATGAGGTTTTAATTTTCTCCATTGCATTCTAAGGTTTTGAAGTTGTATGGTTTCTTTTGAATGTCCAATCCATTATTATTGATGAGTTTTGTTGTCAATATGGTACAAATGTGACTTACACATTAGACCACATAAGGGTCTCACACACATTACGTCATCAATTAAATGAATGATTAAACAATTAATCCAACCAAATACATAAATTGATACAACTTCAATACCTTATGGTGTTAACAAAAAGAAATATAGTTAATCTTTTACGATATTTTATTGGTAAGGTATGTTGAGAGAGAGAGAGAGAGAGAGAGAGAGAGAGAGAGAGAGAGAGAGAGATGTAGGATGAGGGAAATGGGAGATCCGTCATGGTATGTCTAGTGGATGGCATACAATATATTGTAGACTTGTGTTAGTGGAGTAGTTTTGGTATAACAGACTGTACTCCATTTTGTTTTGTAGGCCGACAGCCTTATGCCTTTGGCGATGTCCAATCTTTTACTCTGCTGATTCGCACTAATTTTATGACCACTTGCTTAATTAGAGATCTAGAGAATGGAGAGATTAAAAATTTATAAGTAATGACATGTCTTTATTACGCTTGAAAATATGTTAAGCTTCGAGCATCTGATGGAGAAATTTTTTATTTGTGCTCAGAATATGAATAGTACATTACGTGTTATTATAAGTGGAGAAAAGTTTTTTTTTTTTTTTTTTTATTTTTAACTTAAGTATTTTACCAATTATACAGTGACATGTGATGCACCCAAGGCCAGCTCTGAGGATTGCCGAAGTAGGCGCTCGCCTTGGGCCCCCACATCAGAGGAGCCCCAAAATATATATTTACAAATCAAATTCAATAAAAATATCAAAAAATAAAATCATAGGCAATTGAAAAAGAATTGGTTGAAAAATTAGATTACGGAAATTTAATTAGTACATTTGGTCTAAAAATGCGAGAGGTTTAATATTTAAGTAATGTTTGTGTGTGTATATATATATATATATTTTTTTTATAATTATTTGTAATGATATTTGATATAGAAATAGACTTTTTATGTATTTAATGATTTTTTTTATACATATCAATGTACAAAGGGTCAGGTGGTTAGAGAACTTTAGGGCCCCATTTCGAAAGCTTGCCTAGAGCCCTCAAATTCTAGAGACCAACTCTGAATATACCACCCCATGTTCCAATCATACTGAAAAATATCTCCATATCAATGCTTTGAGGTTCTTAAAGGAGGTGACTCTTTATCTCAGTTCATAAATTTGAGGTATATATCATCTTACATATACACTTACACATATTCTATGTATGTCTGTTCACCTTCTATCAGTTGGCTCTATGGATATCCTATGGTTTCTTAAAGTTCATTGGATAAATTGTTTATGGCATATTTACGGTTGCGTTTTTCTCATACGGTTAAAGAAGGAAATTGCTTGGAGGTGTTTTTGCGAATTATGTGGTAAGATTTGGTACTTAATTTGCAGTGCGTCATATATATAGAAGATATTGCATTTGGCTTTCCTCCTTTTTTATTTTTTATTTTTGTTGTCCGCCAATGTTAATCTTAATTAGATATAGTTTGAAGCTTGTTGCTTGGTTGCACTATTAATTATGAGCTTTTCCATATCAATAAAATTCCCTTGTACTATCGCGATTCTGCTAGAAACAAAAAACACTTTGCAGAAATTCATAACTAGAGAGAGAAATAATTTTCACATTATGAGTAATAATGATATAATACATGCCAATTGAACTGTGTGGTTTGTTAAGTTGAGAACAATATTTGTGTGATTAGTAGTGTGCGGCTGATCCGATAAAATGTTGACAAAACATACTATAATTAATGATTGAGAATCTTTAGATGGTAATATGCTGCAACAATTGAAAATGGATAATACTAGGGAGACTAAATTTTGAAAACTAAAGGGCATGGAAGTGATGATTGATTTATAATTTAAGCGTCGATACACGTGTTCATTCTTATTGGTGACGCATAATTTAATTTGTAAATTTAGTCTCCCTAGCATTACCCATTGGAAATACATATGCATACTATAAAGTCAGGGGAAAGACGAAACTCGTGGAGCTGAGCCCCATGCATTGCAAGATGATAAACACGCAGACTTGTTAGAAGTTAATAATCTGAAATCAAAGAACATAAGCATCAAAATGTATTTGTTTATAAACGGTCTCCAATGTATCAGTGCCTAATTAAGTTAACAATAAAAAAGAGAATACACGCTTTGTGTTCACTTTCAAGGAACAGCACCGTTGATTGTCTTTTGATGCTTTCGTTTTCAATAAATTGGGCCATACTGCTTGCATATATTTTACTTTCCTGGCATGCCAACAATCTTGTTTTGGTTCGTAATGATCCCAGCCACGTTACATTTTGGTGCACGCCACAAAGAGACGCTCTCATTAAGTCTTTAGTGGGTTTCACTGTAACTCCCCATGTGGTATGGAGCCCGGAATTTATATACCCATTTATAGTAAGCAATATAACAATAGATGAAGAAAGTTGGGATTTCATAATAAATTAATTGGTAATACAGGAAGTAACACAACTTACTTGATAACTCATGCAAGGTTCATTCTTCTATTAATGTGAGATTCATTCTCAACACACCCCCACATATGTGGCGAATTTTGAAGCTTAACATGTGGACAACATAAATAGGATGACGTGGAGCATGTGTGGTCATTGGGCTTCACACGTAGGACAACTTGCTCTAATACCATGAAAAAACTTGGGGTTCCACCATAAAACCAATTGGTTATATCAGGAGTAGCCCAACTTACTTATAAGCTCATACAGTGGTCCTCCCTTATTAATGTGAAATTCATTCTTAACTATAAAAAGAAGTCTGCAAACCCTAAACACTGGATTACTGTTTGATAGAGCCCACACTATGTTTACAGGTGGTATTTTACACTTTATGAGTGCTAAAGCAATGTATCGTGATTAATTTGGTTGTAGCACGCAGAAGTGAGAATAGAAATATGATATATAGTTTAAGTTCCTATGATAATTTGAGATACAAGTGATATTTTCACTCTCGAGTACTAAGGCCAAATATCGTTATTTGGTTTTGGCACTCGAAAGTGGAAATGCAAGTTTGATTTACAATCTCGACATGGCAGTTTCTGAGTTTTTAGAGGCTCAGGACAAAAACTTAAAATTACAGTCTTTTCTTACTCATTATATTCACAAGAAAAAATAAAAAATAATAAAAGTATATATACTGTTTTTGTCGATCGATGTATTTTATTAGATTATATGTTAGATTAGCCACCAACAGAGTTCGAACTCATGTTGTCATACAAGAACTCAATTCTTTTTTACTATTATGGTGAATGGCCACTTGCATAAAATAAAAAAATAAAAAAAAATTCGATACATCTATGAAAAACAAACATAATAGTTTGACAGAAATAAATATATAAAATACATTTTCAATTTCTTCTTCGTACAATTTTAGAGTTAAAATCATCAACCATATTTTGAAAATCAAATACTTACAGCATATTATTCTCAATGCACAAAATTGTCAATCCATTCAACCTTTCAAGTGTCATAATTGACTTAAAGTAATTATTCAACAACTTGAATCAAACTATCTTTTTCATTTGTCATATTCCATTTAGCCTTTCTTGTCACTTGGTACTATGATCTAATAATGGTATTCATCTTTACTTGTAAGTGAGAGGTCTTAGGTTTGATTTTCACTAAAGGCGAATTTGAACTATATTATTATTAGTCTATTGTGAGATTATGCCCACCTCCCCTATCTGAATGTAGATAATATCGTTTGTTAAAATATATGATATTTTTTCTTATATTCGGAAAGAACTAAAACTGGGTTAGGAACTTAAAAGAGATACTTGAAGGGAGATTGAGAAGGGGAGAATGAAAAAGGAAAAAAAAAAAAAAAAAAAAGGAATGTTGTTTGCATGCTAGGTTTGGGAAGAGATAGCCGCAAGGTACCATTAAATGTTTTTTGTTCGGTCAATATATAATTCGTACGAGCCCTACTAGAGTCGGATCCTTAAGAAGAAAAAAAAAAAAACAGTTTGAGCTTTAAAAGATTACTTTTATATTTCATAATATTAAATGTTTACATTTCTTATCTTTTCATATATACTAATAAAAAAATTTGGGGCCCTTTGATTTGGGGCCACGGGCGGTTGAAATCATTTCAATAGTTCAGTAATCTTAGTGCGTAGTTTGGATGAACGGTGAATATTATATTCATACTATTTTTTTTTTTTTTTAATCTTCACAGTTTATTTTTTGGTCTACTTAATAGTTTCGGATTATTAAGACAAAAACCCCAAAAGTTACTAGTTTTTATTTTTTTATTTTAAATAATTTTTTCTTTCACAATGTTAAAAGATGTATCAAATTGCAGTTCAGGTATAATTCTTGAATTAAGATTTGCGAAGTTGCAATTCTGATGGATGGACAACAGCATGAAACAGATCAAATGGTGGTATTTGAGAGACCCTTCAACTTCCAGAGATACGCACTGCTATAAATTAAACTATAAATGTATGTAATATATATATGTGTGTATGCATATATACAACTTTTGTGAGAATAATTAACATTTGGCTTTTTAACTAAAATAGTCTTTAAAATTGGCATAACTCCTCACTTTGATTCATGAGATTTAAAATCAATAAAAGTGGTCTTTGACTTTGTCCAGCATCAATCATTTTGGTCTTTCAATGAAAATTTCTGTTAAATAAGGACCAAAATGATAAAATACCCTCGATTTAGTAAACAATGGATCAAAAAGATTTGACAAAATTGAGCGTATTTTCTTCATTTTATCCTTATTTAATAGAGATTTTTTTTCAGAGAATGAACAAAATGGTTGATGGTAGACAAACTCAGAAACCATTTCTATCGATTTCAAATCTCAAATATCAAAATGAAAAATTATACCTATATTAGTGACTATTTTGGCTAAAAAACCTTAACATTATGATTTGGGACATGCTTTATTGCCATTAAGAAGTAGAAAGAAAAATACAAACACCGACATAATAAAAAAAGAATTAGTTTGATGAGAAAAAAAAAATTCCTCATAGTATAATATTTGGGACTTGTGAGAACAAATTTGTCATGTTTAACAGCATTACATGTTGTCTCATACAACAACATCAAGTAGTTCCATAATTTCAAGAAGGGAAATTTTATTTAAATCTATTTAATTTTTTTTTACATTAAATTTAAATTTTAAATGTTAATTGTCTATTTTATCCTATTGCATAATTACTATTAAGTACAAAATGAAATTAATAATAAAACTCAAATTTATCAATAAACCCAAACACTATAATTAAAACCTACGATCGCTCCTTGTTTATTCTACGTTCATTCTGGCTAAAACCCTAATAGTTTTCATAGAGAAAAATAAGTTTGATTTATTTATTTATTTTTATTGATGGATGATGATTTTGAAGTTTTGAATCCTCTAACCAAGGTATGACTCAATTTATGAATTTTTTGTTCGTTTCAATTCAATTTTTTAGAGTGTAGAAGTTACTTTACTGTAATTCTTTTCAACAAATACAACGAAAGCATCCTACCTTCCGGCTAAAACAACAACGAAAACATCCAACGATGAAAAATGTCCGATGTGAAAGGACCCATTAACTGGTTGAATTGCCCATAAATGGACTCCTCATTTGCTACATTTATAATGATTGTTTTAATTGAAAGTTCAGTTTCTTATGGCATTTGTAATGTTAAAATATGCTCGAATCTAGCACACTACTGATGCATGAATGAAATTGTTAATTGAGCAAACACAAGAAATCAACAAGCTTTTCTATTTTAGAAGTTTCATTTGTATACAATTTTCATTGGTACGTTATAGGGCTTGTGTTAGTGAGGTGAAAATTGTGCGAGTTGACACATTCTCAACAAGTATAAGTGCACTTAAAACCCGTTAGACGAGACAACGGTTGAATTCTTATTGAAGCACGTAAAGCCTCTATCACTAGAAGCAAACCAAATAGACTGACTCAATACTACAAGTCTAACCGTTAATTATGGTAGAAGTTATTTGTAGCTTCCACGCTATAAGAGCGGTGCTCCTGTCCGTTAGAAAATCAGGTAAGCACTTACCCGAACGCAACCTGTCACCACTCCCAACATGTAGCCTTCTCCAGTTTTTGTTTATGTGTGTACTAGCTTTCCCCACTGGGGTGGTAGCCCTCTTTGGCCTTTTCCAGTTATGATCTCCAAAAGGACAACCCCATCACTATACACATTGCTTTTTGCAGTGATTTTTAGCATGCATGCATATTCTGTAGGTAACAATTGAATTATCAGCTTTTGTATTGTGGAAGGAAAACCATGCAAAGAACTTAGGTCTAAATACATCAAATTTAGCTTCTAAAAATCAAATGAGTGTAAAAATAAATCCACATATTTTATGGGGGTATATTAGGTATTAAATTTAGGCTTAAAGAGATATTAATAGTTTAGTTAAAAATCAAATGGGTGTTAAGAATAAATTAGGTGTAGAAATAGGTTAGAGGGGCTTAAATAAAATTTTCCTCTGAAGAATGAGCACGCAAATCTGGACATTCTCTTTACATTCTGACACACAATATAATCCTTCTCAAAAAGGGCAAATTAAGATTAGTTCTATTAGAAAGTATAATTTAAGGGGTTTGTAGCATAACCGGTTAAGAGTATTTACTGACTTGATTCGATTCGCTCAAACAAAGTAATCACGGGCACTATGATTGAATTTGAGTAATATATACTTATAGAGTTATCCTTGTGATGTTTGCACGTTTTGTGGTGCACAACGAACTAGCTGGGTATTCTGAATCAAGGTCGCTACCATGTGTGCGTACAATATTGGTGCAGATTGAAGAAAGTTGAGAATTGGCAATATGGGGAGTAGCTTAACCTCTTATAAGCCCATGCAAGGTCACCACTCCCATCAATGTGGGACTCATTCTCAATACTTCCCCTCACGTGTGGCAAATTTTGAAGCTTAACACGTGGACAACACAATGGAGTAGCCCAACCTCTTATAAACCCATGCAAGGTCTCTCCTCCCATCAATGTGGGACTCATTCTCAACACGCCCCCTCACATGTGGCGAGAATTTTCAAGCCTAACATGTGGACAACACAACAGAGTGGCGTGGAACGCTTATGGCCGTTTGACTTCACACGTGGGACAACCTGCTTTGATACCAAGAAGAAAGTTGAGGTTCCATCACCAATTGACAATATAGGGAGTAGCCCAATCTCTTATAAGCCCATGCAAGATCCATCCACCCATCAATATAGGACTCATTCTCAACACATATTAGTAATAATATTGGGGTTTCTTTTATAAATCTGGTCCTGTGTGCCGACTGACTATGCTGATTGCTGACTAACATACCCTATTTTCATAATGAATGATTACTGTAATGACCAAATTAAACCATATCAAGATCACTCAAGCTTTGAGCTATGTAATGCTAAAAAGTTATTACTGGTGACAAAGGTCATTTAAGATAAGATAAATTAGTTCGCACGACCATCTTATCATTTCAAACCTAGATTTTTTAACATGGGATGCAATTTTTCTTTTGGACTGCAATTGGTCCAGAAAGCATCAACATCTCTCTCTCTCTCTCTCTCTGTGCAGTCTCTCAAACTATAATAAGCAAGACACCAAAGTTGTTTAATTGTTTAATGGTATATCCAAGGGCGGAACAAGAAATTTTGTAAGGGGTGCGCTGGCTACTTTTTTGTAGGGTGATACGATGGCCACTAACAAGAATCTTGAAGACAAATACAAGAAAAATGAGAAAAGTAGGATTATTTTTCCTTCAAATTCTCCTTATCTCCTTTCATTTTTCTTTTTATCTTTCTTTCTTTACAAAGAAGTAAACATAAAATGTCGACGTGACTTACTTGTGACCATTCAAATAAAAGAGACTGAAGGGGAGGAAAGTTTGAAGGAGAGAGAATACTGCTTAAAAATGAGAACATGGAGAGTTTAGGTTAAGAATTAAAAACATGACTGTTTAGGGTTTATTAATTGAGTAACAATTAATCTAGGATGCCTACTGGCTACAAATTTTACTGGAGAATGAATTACAGAGTTAAATTTAGGGAGGCTAATATGATATTTGGGGTGAATTAATAGACATATATAGAAGTTAATTACTTTTCAAAAAGGCTACCAGCTGGGCTCTAGTTCATGGAAGTCGTAGTGTAGTTCCGCCACCGGGTATATGAATATATATATCTATACAGAGGGAGATTCGCACACGGCCGACATAAATTTATATGTAGTGATCAAAATCTCTACCACTTACACTACGAAATGTGTTACATAAACAATCCGATTATTGTATATAAATGAACCTTTTATCGAACAAGAAAATAGGTTGTAGTAAAAAGTTAAAAGAGTAAAATGAAAGGATAGGATCATAAAATAATCATGAAAATTAGAATGTTTATGTGTTGTAGCAGAGAACACAATGAGATTCGGAAAAGAGAATTCATTAACCAAAGTAAAAATACTTAACCTAGTGATATTTTGTTGAACGTATTGTTGACACATGCCTTCAATTTGAATCCCTCACAGTTACTAAAAAGAAGATATTATTTATGTCGGCTACTAGATGGTTTATTGTATATAAAAATAAAATCGATCTGATACTCAAATTTTAAAAATAGAGAAAAGTTGCAGATAGAAAGGGAAAAGTGGAAAGCAGAAAGCTTTATGGCATGTTTGTCTCTGTGACAGGAGTTTCTGTCATTTCCATGATTTCATCTTCCCCGTTCGGGTTAAATTCCATGATTTCAAACCCTACCTGGTTTTGTTTCATCCTTCCGTTTTCCTGTTTTTTCTCTCCTAAGTACTTTCACCTTTCAGTCATGATCTGTTAAGGTTTCTTGGATATTTGACTAGACTTGTCCTCATGCTTCCGCTAAAGATGTATTTTTCTTTTCGATAAATTGTACAGGCATACTCTTCGTTATTATAAAAGAATTTGAATTGTTAAGTTTTTAACAACTTTCTCAATAGTTCAGTTATATTGTTGAGTATTCTGAAAATAAATGAACGGTAAAGTTTGACATTAAAAAGTTTTCTTCAATCTTCACGGTTTATTTTTCGGACTACTTTATTAGTCCTAGACTATTAAAAGACAAAACCCAAAATTTACTAGATTTTATTTTGTTTAATAATTTTTTTCTTCACAATTATAAAATATGCATCAAATTCCAGTTCATTTATAATTCTTGAATTAAGATTTGCAAAGTTAACCAATTCCGATGAATGGCAACAGCACGAAACAGATCAAATGGGGTATTTGAGAGACCCTTCAACTGTAAGAGAAACGCACTGCTATAGAATTATGAATGTATACAATATATGTGTACGAATACTACTTTTGTGAGAGAATAATTAACATTATAATTTGGGACATGCTTTATAGCCATTAAGCAGTAGAAAGAAAAAAACCATACACCGACGTAGTAAAAAGGAATTAGTTTGTAATTTGAGGAAATTTTCTTCTCATTATATAATGTTTGCCAGTACAAGTTTGTAATGAATAATAGCATTACATGTTGTCTCATACAACATCACGTGGTTCCATGGTTTGAAGAATGAGCACGCAAATCTGGACATTCTCTGTACATACTGGCACACAATATAATATACTTCTCAGAAAGAGCAAATTAAGATTAGTTTTTGGGTTTCTATGTTCTTGAACTGGTGATTAATAAGCAAGGTTCTAAAAAAAGCTAAACGCTAGTCGGGTGGCGGGTTGGCGCTTAGCGTCTAGGCGGCTAGGCACCCCGGATTTAGGTAATTTTCTTGTATATCTTGTAAATAAGTGTATATTGACACTTACAAAAAATTATACTTGTATGAAACTCATAGATAAGATTTAGTCTCTCTATCAAAACTAACATTACCCATACACAACATATTTACTAGTGGAGAGGGTAACTATTTTTATTTTATTTTATTATAATTATAAGTTGGTAGTGGGTAATTAATTGGAGACTGAAAGTGGTTAATTAATAGTGGAAAGTAGTGGACACTGGTGGAAAGTAGTGGACACCGGTCAAAGAGAGAGGATGGGTTATTGAGGCCTTGGAAAACGCGAAAGCCTTTTATCTTTTTTGTTTCCTCTTCTTTGCCTTCGATTGCTCCGCCCATCTTCTTCTTCATTTGTAAAATTTTCCTACTCCGCCCATCTTCTTTTTCCTTTGTAAAATTTTCCAAGGGGTGTGATATCCACACACCCCATTTTACTTCTCACACATTTTTTTAATTTTCGGTTATTGGATCGGATGAGTTAATATCAAGGAGTGTGTGAGAAGTGAAATGTAGTGTGTGGATAGCACACCCCTTTCCCAAAACCTCAAGCGCATCGAAGAAAATTGCATGCTCGGTCGAAGAAATCCCAACTGTCCAAGTCGATTTCTTGTTCATCCCTGCAATTACAAATCTGTTATTCTAATTCAGCATCACTCCCTCTTCCCTCATGCTCTCTCTCACTCTCTCTCTTCAATATTATGTGAACGCCTCCTCTTTTAGGCGATGTTGTGAAACAACGATATGTATATATATATTTTTTTTTAACAAAACCACCTAGTCTGCCGCCTAATACCCTTGCTGATTTGTTGAACACTTTTGGAATAATCGCGGCGGCAGCCTAATGCCCAGGGCCTAGGCGGCCTAGCCCGCTTTTTAGAACATTATTAATAAGAAAATATAATTTAAGGGGTTTGTAGCATAACCTGTTAAAAGTATTTAGGCCATCTCCAATCGACTCGGCCAAAAGGTTATAGGGCTAAAAATAGCTCAAAATGACATAAAAACTGTCTCCAACCGAGGGCTAAGCCAAATGGCTCGTGGGCCCCATCGGGCCAAAAATGATAAAACAGGCCAACCGGCTGGCCAAGAGTAGCCAGCCAGCCCCAGGCCAACCCAATTGTTTGAATGCAATGGCTACCTTATGCCAGCTAGCAACAGCTAGTTGACGCCAAGTTACCGTTGTATTTGAATTTTTTTTTTTGGGACTTTTTTTTTTTTTTTTTTTTTGTAATTTTTTTCCTATAAATACCTAAGTCATTCCTACACCATTTCTCACATAATTTTCACCATTCCATACCATCTTACCTCATTTAAAATTAAACAATATTAAACAACACAATCTCCACCCTAGTACTACTTGGAAGAGTTATTCAAACTTAAACAACATTTAACAACATAAAATTTAAACACCTACTCCATGGTTCTTTTGGCCTAAAGATGTGCAACAAGATCCTGTTGTAGGTGCTTATTTGTGGCACAGAACGTATCATCCTATAATGCCTCATGTACTCATTTAAAGAGATGTTATTAGTTCTTGGATCCAAAGGTAAATTAGGCCCTTCATATATTTTCGCACGAGCCCTTTTGACCTATTTGGATCATCTTGGTCGTCATCAGACTCTCCATCAATATAGCCATCTCGCTCATCCTCCACAATCATGTTGTGTAATATGATGCACAACATCATGATGGAGTTCAATTTATCTCAACTCCACCCTCTTGCCGGTTCCTTAATGATCTTCCACTATGCTTGTAGAATACTGAAGGCTTTCTCAACATCTTTTCGGTATGCCTCTTGGTGTAAGGTAAACTATCTTTGGGCGCCATCTACATGGTTTGCAATTGCTTGGACAAAGAAAGCATGCCAGATCTATGTGTCAAACGAGGCAACCGCCTCTAACATAATAGTTGGCTTTCTCGATCTTTTGCGAAATCTTCCTTGCCATCCGATGGGATAGTTCTTCCACTGCTAATGCATGCAATCTAATGGCCCTATCATACTCAGAAAGCCACGGTCTTTAGCTTTGCGAAGGAGTCGATCCAGATCTGCTTGATTTGGTTCACGGAGGTACTCCTTTTTGTAAATCTGAACAACTATGTGACATAATTCAACAAGATTATCAAGGCATGTAGACTCAGACATACCATATGTATCATCCATTGCATCAGTTGGGGAGGCATAGGCCGGCATTTGGAGTGCAATAGTAACTTTTTGATGAGGTGAGAAACCAGGGCGACCTGCTCTATCCATCTTCTGTCGAAAGTATGGATTGACATGTCAGACATCATGAAGTAAACGCTCGAAGACATGACGCCTCATCCGGGAGCGATGTCTGAAATCCTCTTTTGTGTACATCGAGTTGGAGTTGAAGTAGTTGTTCATCAGAATCTCATGCGCTATATCTCTATTTCGTGGTTGGTAAGAGCGACCAGCAACAGAGCCACCCTATTGAGGTTGTTCTTCAGTTGCCTCACACGCCATGATCCTAGCCATTGTTGCCATATATGTTGTGTTGCATCATGCTTCATCTTCTTCATCAGACTTCTCATCTTCTTGTCTCATATGCACCCATTTATCTTCTAATTTGGAATTGGATGAGGACCCCCAATTGGAATGCAAAGAGGATCCAAAGTTGGAATTCATTGCAAACTTGAATTGAAAGAGATATTGGAGAGGGCAAAGATGAAGGTGTGTGAATTATACCCCAATATCCAAACTATTAATTAACATTGGAAGCTGAAGATAAGAAGTGCCCACATATATAAGAATCCTATCTAAACTTTGCACAACCAATTACATCTCAACACGTGGTACTTGAAAATCCTATCCGAAAAATTATTGAGATTACATCTCGACAAGAAATCTAGAGAGTTACTCACTTTAGCGACACGTGTCACTTGAAATCCTATCCGAAAAATTATTGAGATTACATCTCGACAAGAAATCTGGAGAGTTACTCACATTAGCGACATGTGTCACTCGAAATCGTATAAAAAAATTATTGAGATTATAGAACGAAAAGAAATCCAGAGACTTGTTCATTTGGCGACAAGTGGCACTCAAAATATGTTCGAAAACCATATTTTAATATTGTAGTTTAAGTTAAGTAACCGTATTAATTTAATTAAAATAATAAATTATGTTTGGCCAATGGCCCTTTGGCACCCTTGGTTGGAGATGATTTTTTGTCACAGGGCTATGTTTGGCCTATTACCCCTTGGCCTCCTCAGTTAGAAATGGTATAAAATATGGTCTGACACTGTCCATTAAAATATAATTTCTTGGAAGACTATAGGGTTAAAGGGATCCATCTGACCCTTCTTCAATTGGAGATGGTCTTACTAACTTGATTCAATTCACTCGAGCCAAAGTAACCACGTGCACTGTGATTGAATTTGAATAATATATATATATATATATATATATATATGTTGCTAATTGAACATAAGGCTTTGTGGAAACAAATAGCAAATACTTGTGATGTTTGCACGTTTTGTGGTGCACAACGAACTAGCTAGGTATCATGAATCAAGATCGCTATCACATGTGTATATAATATCCGGTACAAATCGGAGGGTCGTTCTCAATAATAATATTAAGGTTTCCACTAGGAATTTAGTCCTGAGTGTTTGACTGATTACTTTGTTGAGTGCCGACTGAAACACTTTATTTTCGTAATGAGTGATTACTTTAATAACCAAATTAAACCATATCAAGATCCCTCAGCTTTGAGCTATGTAGTGCTAAATAAAGTTAATACTGGTGACAAAGGTCATTAAGATAAGATAAGATAATTAATTTGCAGGACCATATTATCATTTCAAACCTAGACTTTTTGACATGGGATGCCATTTTTCTTTTGGACTGTAATTGATCTAGAAAGCATCAACTCCTCTCTCTCTCTCTCTGCAGTCTCTCAAACTATAAATAAGCAATACACCAAAGTTGTTTAATTGTCTAATGGTATATCCAAGGGTGGAAATAGAAATTTTGTAAAGGGCGGGCTAGCTAATTTTTGTAGGATGATATGTTGGCCACTAACAAGAATGTTGACCACAAATCAAATAAAAATGAGGAGAACATATGGAGAGTTTAGGGTTAGGAGTTAACATGAGTGTTTACTAAGGGATTGTGTTTATTAATTGAATGAAAAATTAATCTAGGATGCATAATGGCTATATGATATTAGGGTGAATAAATATAATAGAAGTCTTTTTTTTTTTTTTTTTTTTTTTTTCAAAAAGGCTACTTGAGATATAGTCCATGGTAGCTGTGGTGTAGTAGGGATGACAACGATTCGATTTGGAAACATAAATGTTATATCCATTTGTATAACCACAAAAAATAACCATATTTATAACCTCAAATTAACCATCGAAGATTATTCATAATCATACCCACTGGGTAGTGGATTCTCCATCAGTTAGTGGTTTTATCCATATACGTCAATACCAAAAATATATTCGTTTAATTGAAGCATTATAATATAATAGATACTAATTTCGTCATTGTAATATAATAGATACATTGATGATGTTGGCTTATGTTTGATCTCTCCCATAAGCACCATTGGATTCTTATTGGTTTGATTCAAAACTATTTAACTTTCTCACAAAATGCAACTTTTGTAATTCTCAAGGTAATGGGTTCGGTGAATATACTTACATATTATACAATACTATATTTATTATATATAAATTATATTTATATATAATATGTATTATTTGGATCGGCTTCGGTGACGATACGAATCGCGGACCCTATAACCAAATCTGAAACAATAACCGAATAATATTTCCAGTTTTTCCTCATATCCGAAATATAACCGCATTTTCATCTCCAAATCTGTTTCATTCGAGCAATTATCCATAGTTTCGGGTTTAACGGTTTGAATTGCCATCTCTATGGTGTAGTTACGCCATTAGGTATATGAGTATATCTACGTAGAGGGAGATCTGAAGAGGATATTGACCGGATTACAAGGAATTCATTTTGGTTTTGCCCTAAATAAGGCCGCCAAATAGTCATGGCCGACCTAAATTTATATGTAATGATCAAAATCTCTACCACTTACTCTTGTGTTGACCATAAGATCTTCTAGCAGTGTTAAATCACATTACTAACATATATATTAGTTATGTCTTTTCTCTGTTAAATATATATTAGTTATGTTTGGTACTAGATAGTTGTTGTCATCAATTGAAAAAAAAATCGATCTGATACTTAAATTATAAAAATAGAGAAAAGTTGCAAATAGAAAGGGAATTGTGGAAAGCAGAAACCTTTATGGCATGTGTACAGTGTGCGACGGGAGTTTTTGTCATTTCCATGATTTCAAACCCTACCTGGTTTTGTTTGATCCTTCTGTTTTCCTGTTTTTTCTCTCCTAAATGTTTTGACCTTTCAGTCGTGAGCTGTTCAGGTTTCATTGATATATATTTGACTAGACTTGTCCTCATGCACAAGTGCCAAACCAAGATGGACAAAAGTCCACAGAAAAAACCGTTTAGAGTTTAGTTTTAGGGTTTTAGAGCTTAGAGAATTACCTAAAAATCAAACCAAACAGAGAGAATTTATTTTATTAGAGTTTATGAATAACTGAGATTGAATAAAAAAATTTAAACAATTATAAAAAACTAAATTTAACCGTTAAATTACTTGTATTACTGACGACACACCGAATAATTTAGTTCTATTTATAGGGTGAGATACCCTTATATTACCAGTGACGCGATGCGCCACATGTTAAACATCTATTGAATTGTTAGTGCAATTTTTTAACATGTGGTATATACTCATTGGACTGATGACACTATAAGTACTGTGTATTCGTTGGAAGAAAGAATTTCTCCTAAAAAAAGGCATTAATTAGCTGTGCAATGGTAAAAACAAAATGAAAATGAAATTACCAACAGCTTGTGCTGGAACTGCAGGCCTGCCTGCCTTTTTCTTCTTTCCTATTGAACATGACACATTGTCACGGGAGCTTACACCTATACAGCATGGCCCTTCCTTTCCTCTTGCCGACACAAAATAATGCAAACAATGCAGTTATGCAATATGCATGGACTTATCTGTGATTGAATTTCATCATTTGTTTTTGCTTCAAATATGATGAAGTTGTGCAAAAGGGTTGCAGCTCGGGTGGTTACGATTTTACCCCTGCAACCAAAGATCGCGGGTTCAATTCCAGCTCGCTCAGGATCGCTTGGATAAAGACATTAACAGTGGATCAAACTCTAACCAATCGGCCATATACAAAAGAATAAGAACAGAAGAATAAGGCATAGTCATTAGGCAATTTTCAATTTGCTGCTCCACGTTGGACTAGGCAAATGAATAGACAAATACCTAGTCAAGTTTGATGTAGCTATTCTGCGTAGTCGAAAAAATTATAGGCAAATCGGATTCCACTGATATTTTAGTCCAAACAAATCGTAAACAAAAACTATAAAAAATAAAAGTCTCACCTATTTTTTTTTTTTTTTTTCTGAGAAAACGGGGCAAAGTCTTACCTGTTTGCCTCATCTCTGAAAGCATTTCCACTTTTTTGGTGAATTTGAATCTAGGAGTGGTCCGAGTGGACTTGTGGAAGTTACTATTTAAATTATTTTGGCTTTTCTTTCAACACTTTTCACCCATGGTAAAGAGTAACTGCTATGACATTTATTATTCACTAATTATTTAACGGATGAGATTAATTTAGAATAGCTAGGTTATTATCGTTATGCTACTCTCCATCCATCGCGAAAAGTAACTTCCATGGATCAAGACTTGGGTCTAGAATCGGCATGGCTATTGCCAGGACTCCATGAGCCATGGCTTGAAGAAACGGGTGGAGGTGAATGTTGAATTGGATTTGGGATCTAGCCATGGCAAAGAACTATGGGTGAACTTGCTCTTTAGTCTTAGAGGGACATGTTTTCATAAAAGATTACTAGCATATGGGCACACACAAAGTGTGTAAGAAAATTTTTTATTTTTGTTTTTGAAATTGAAGGAGAGAGGAAGAGAGTGATAGAGAATGTGGGAGTGGGAAGTCGTTTTAGTTTCATTTTTTTTATTTTTTATAATTAGAGATATGTTAGGATGACATGTAGGTGAGGTTTTGAAGAAAAAAAAAACAGCAAAATTTGGGTGTGTGAAATTACATTTCTGCCTTATATTTCTTATTCATGTTCTGTTTTAATTAGAGGATTAAACATGTAATTTCATACAATTTTGGTTGACAATAAATGTTTTATTAATTAGTAGAGATAATGAAAATTGACTTTATTATAAACGGTATGTGCTGTTGCATATTGGTGAACCTCACCCGTTAACAAACTCAAAAGCCCAAGAAATGAAACCGCCATTTCAATCCTTTAAATCACTCAATGAGCCATTCATAAAAAATTAATATCAAACTCACCATCCACAGGCAAGTGATTATGTATCACAGTGACGGAGATGAGTATTACCCTTAAAATCAAGGCGTGGGTTCGGGAAAAAAAAAAGAAAAAAGAAGAATCTCACCTCCACAGAAGTTGACTTCTGACTTACGAAACCCACGTTTCCAATTCCTATATTAGGTTGATGCATTAATAGGGATCCAAGTTCATGCAAAGTGGGGTCGTGAAAGAACACTGAACCCAAGTCTATCAAGCCCTTATATCCCAACCCGTACACTTTGTCCAAGATCCAGTTGCCACAGACTTCCATACACGGTTGTTGATTGACTGAAAATATATATCGACCACAAATGAAAATCTCTAGTATTTTCCAACATAGTATTACCCACTGAGTGGTAACTATCTTCTTCTACCTCATTTCGGAACCCAGAAATTTTAGCTGGACTTCCCATTAGAGAAGACACTACACGGCAGCATCCAAAAGCGAGACGGGATTCCCTCTGCCTGGCGGCATATACAAAATCATTCACCTATTTACTACATACAGTTTCACAAATTTACAATAGCATCGAGGAAACGATGTACACAACATTGTGACGTGGCCCTCGTTCAGTCTTTCCATCCAATAGATGATCATGAATAGACAATTCTCATATGTAGTGGTTGGAGTCCCTAAATAACTACATCAAACTTGACTAGGTATTTGTCTACTCATTTGCCTAGTCCAATGGCTTGATCTCATCGTAGGGTAAGTAGGCAGTCTAACCTAAGGGTTAGATGCAGCCATGAAATAAAATGAAAAGCTACCACGCTATTGAACCCTTGGTCTGTTTTTGGTCATGTCTCAAAAGCGAGGCATAATAGTGAAACATTTACTTTCTGACATCATGCGTCGATCCCAGGAGGCATAGTACTGTAAACCCTATATATTTGTCCATCTAACAAGAAATGAGCAATTGAATTCTCAGCTGTTAAATCATCCCTACAGAAACTATCTACTGTTAAAATCTTCCCTAGAGCCAAATCTTCCCTCATGTATCTACACAGTTCGTCTCTTCTAACTATAATAGGATGAACGAAATCTATGGAAGCTACAACCAACTCCACTATAAAGATAGCAGGTCCTTTCAGCAAATAAAACGAGTACCGGTTCATGGTTCGATACTTATGTGTTACATAGTGCAGTGAGGATACGGTATTTTGGATAAAGAGTCAAAGTGGAAGAAAAAAAATGGCTTTCCATCTTTATTTTACTTTCAATTGCATGTCAGATTACTAAGGTACACATTTTATTTTAGTAAACTGTAAACTGGAAAACAAAAATCATGTTGAACCAATAGCTCTGACAAAGGTGGAAATACTAATTAACGAATGTTGACACAACCTTAAACCTCCAAATGAACAGCAGAGTCACGTTTCAAACGATTTAGTTGAACATTCCCTAGAATGTACTCAGGCAACTCTGCTGCTCCTTTGCCTCTATCAAAATTTCAAGGTCAACCACTATGCTCGTGACGTATCTGAGAACAAGTCCAATGATACTCGCCTCGGATGATGATCCAATATCTACATCAATCTCTAGGAAATTGTCTTGCCTGAGATATTTGCAGGATACAGCTTTCCCCAGTAAGCAAGTTTTTGTTCCAACAGCGTGCTTGACCATCCAATATCCTTGAGCAATACTTGGAATTATCTTTAAACTCCCATCCACAAACTTAGGAAACAAAGAATTTGGATTCGGAGGTCTGTCAGCAGCATAGTAAAATACCAAACTATAATTTCGTTTAGATGGAACCTGGAGATTAAAGACTAGTACAAATGGAGCTTCATTCCGGCTTCTGACTCGACAAGGCACCTTGGATGCAGTGCGAATCTATCTATGCTTTTATTAAGTTTGAACCAATCTACAGCTATGAGCTTGCGAAAGGAATCTCCTCCCATTACCTTAGAATTGTCCTCCAGGTAGTTCTTCCTCTGATCATAATCCCTTACCACTTGGAGAGATGTCCAACAGTTTGTGACAGCCTCATCTTTCCCTTTGGTCAAGGAACCATGGAACTAGCTTGGATCAATATATAATGATTGCAGCGTCTTTGGAATCCAATTTTTTATTAGCATCTGCAGCTTAAGCTCGATTCAAAGCTAAGCTAGCGATGGCCCACGCAACATTCCTCAGTCTCACTTTTGCTTCATCATTGTCAAGTTCATCACTGTCACTCTCTTCATCAGAAGATGAAGAGCCTGCAGTATTGCATCATAAAACTCATCGTGCGCCCCCTTCACCTCATATTCAGCATTGGAAACGGAAGCTTCAGCTGACTTCGATTGGATAACTGAAGCAGAAGATTTGAACATTAGTGCTGGATTTGATCCAATATAATCCTTCAGACCTGCCAATTGGCACAACAATGCATAAGGTACACTCTTCGAACTTCGAGAAGTGATTTTTCTCCCATTTCCACCAGCCCACAGAACGCATCTCCACCGTTTGCGTCACAAGACATCGTGGAGTATTTAAACCCATTGATGTTTTCAGATCTCTAATCTCCCAACTAGATGGATTTATATTTGTATGATGATATCCAGACTTCAGAGGCTTTTTCTTATGGACAGCTGGAAATTGCAAGATGGTGTAGGTTCCATCTTGTCAAACATCCCTCGTCCTCCAACTTCACTTCTGGAGCTGGAGGTGTGCCGCTCACTCCCTACCTTATTAAACGGTGATCCGTCCATCTGCAAGAGCTAAATTTTCTCGTTCAGGCATTTGCAGCTAAATAAAAGCTAAATTTTCTGAGCAACCAAACACAAATACAAAGTAGCATCGATCAACAGACTCTAAAATAAACGAGATAATCCTAATTTGTAGGCAATCCAAACTGATTCCTAAGAATAGGAGTTCCACTACTTATTTGCAGATAATTTAACTTCAATAATTAATAAAATTATTTCCAAAAAGATGTTCCGATCGCTGCACCAATCAAATGCTGAAGCTTTTGTCCTCTTCCTCGTCATGCCTTCACGGCCGAGTCCACGGCCTCCGCCCCGGGCCGGCCTCCGAGCTGGCGTCGCCGGTTCTCCGAGTTCTCGGCTCGCTCGCCGGATTGACTCGGCAGAACTGCCCTGCCTCGGCTCGCCGAGCTTTTTTTTGTTCGAACTCCGGCAACGTGTCTGACCAAGTGAGGGAAGTTGAGTTCAAGGCGGCAGGGAACGAGGCCGACGCCAAGTCCTCCTCCGCCATTGTGTCCACGAATCCCCGGCCCGAAGATTATCTTACGGTTTGTGGGCTCTGAGACTTTCGTTTTACTTGTTCTGTTTGGATTCCGAGAAAATGTTGTAGTGGGTGAGAAAATGTTCGAACTTGTTTTTCTTATCAATTTGTGAGGCAGGTTATAGCTTTGCCATTGCCGCATAGACCGCTGTTTCCGGGGTTTAACATGCCAATTTATGTGAAGGTACATGAAATTATTGATTACCATGCAAATCGAATTTCATTTCGGTTCACACTTTTGTAAACAACGTCTTGTTTTTCATGTAGGATCCCAAATTGTTAGCAGCATTACAAGAAAGCCGAAGGCGGCAAGCTCCATATGCCGGCGCTTTCCTTCTCAAGGTTGAGCTAGGGACTGATCCCAGTTTGGTATCAGGTTCCGAGACAGATACAAACATACATGAATTGAAAGGGAAGGAGTTGTTTAATCGACTACATGAAGTCGGGACGCTTGCACAGGTATCTGATGCACGTATATTCATGGATTAGACTTCCTTTCGGTTTTTGATGTTGTAATTGCTTGTATCTTTGTACATCAGATTTCAAGCATCCAAGGAGACCAAGTAGTCCTTATTGGCCACAGCCGGCTTCGAATTACAGAGATGGTGAGTGGATGCCTCAAAATTTTTGTACAATCACACATAATACAAAGTAGTATCGTATTTTTATTTTATTTTTGAGGTAAAATTGTTAAACTGAAGAATGTTATGGTTTCCCTGCAGGTTGATGAAGAACCCCTGACTGTAAAAGTTGACCATCTGAAGGCATGTTTACTTTATTTAATCACGTATCAGATATTAATTGTAGGAGGTTGCACATGTATGATGGATTTTGTTTCGTTTTTACTTCTTTCTTTTTTCTGACCGGGATATACTTTATATTTCAGGATAAACCATATAACAAGGATAATCACGTCATAGATATAACATCGTTTGAGCTTACATCACGTTTTATAGATCGTGTCAAGACTTGTTCCAATTGGTTAGATCATGTTAAGACATACACTCAGGTTTGTTCCGTTCATTTTTATAATGTTTGGATTTCTTGAAGGTTTTCCTTCTTGTGCGCTTATTTGCTTCGTTACCATTTTTTTTTTTCCTGCAACTTCTGCAGAATTTGTTGTACCTTCTTCTTGGTTTTCCCCTTATTCATAAATGAGTTGATGAAGTAATTAATATGTCGTTTTTAGGGAAATGATTGACTTAGTGAGAAAAGGTGGTTTACATAAATATCTTTGTGTGTTGATGTCTTACAATCATTTGGATTTAGAATTTGTTCATGTAATTTTTTTATTGGAATTTTTCAGGATATACGTGATCTTAATATTCCAAGGTTCGCAGATTTTGGAGCTGCAATATCTGGTGCAAACAAATTGCAAGGTCAAGAAGTGCTTGAAGAGCTAGATGTGAGTATCACTTAATTTAAAAACGGTATGGTGGATAGTAATTAGAGAGCTCATTCTTTACGTTGCTTATTTTTAAAAATAATTTGTTTCAACGATCAAGTGTTGTGGAAAATGTAAATCTTCATGTCCAGCCTTTTTGTGCAAGTTGCTTATATTCCGAAAGGCTATATAACACTTCTGTTATTGCTCAGGTGCATAAACGTTTAAAGCTCGCCTTAGAACTGGTGAAGAAAGACATAGAAAACAGCAAGATTCAGGTATGGAAGCTGATTTTCCATTTCTTGTTTTACGAATTCTAGTCTCCGTCATAGTTTGATTGGCTTTTGAACTTTCATTTATGGGGTTATTCTTAGGAGTCTATTGAAGAAGCAATTGAAGAGAACAACTCGTTGGATGAGCATCTTAAAGCCATCAAAAAAGCAATCAAAGAGAATAACTTGTTGAGTGAACAGCTTAAAGACATCAAAAGGGTATTTTTCTCCACCATTATGAGATATTTTTCTCCACCATTTTGTAAGTTTTTCGTGCACTTTCAGTACGGATTCTCCACTGACTATAAGTTAATGGATAAGTTTTCACTTTGTGGTGGATCTTGTATCAGTTTCTTTATCCCAACCCTGGGCCTTTATGTAATTTATTTTGCTTGACATAATGCAGGAACTGGGTTTAGAGACAGATGATAAAACAACGCTTACCGGTTGGTTTCTTATCTTTTATTTTCAACTTTTCAATCTGTACACATCATGACTACGATCTGTGCATTTTCTGCTCATTAGTTCTTATCTGAGTATGACGCTAAGCATTTCTGTGGAAACTTAAGGTATTCTAAGTACTGATTTTTCGTGTAAGCAAAGGTAATTGTTGCATCACTTTTCTGATCTTTTGATTGTAGATAAGTTTAGGGAGATGCTTGAACCAAACAGGGAAAACTGCCCACCTCATGTTTTGCAAGTTATAGAGGAAGAACTTACAAAACTGCACCAGTTGGAGGCCGGTTCAAGTGCATTTAATTTGGCACGTAATTACCTAGATTGGTTGACTTCAATTCCCTGGGGAAAATACAGGTTTTGCACTACTTAAAACCTTATTGGGGCAATATTTGGGATTCAAATATATTGAACACCTATGTCTATTCCTAGTGCAGTGATGAAAACTTTGATGTTCTTCGGGCGCAAAAAATTCTTGATGAAGATCATTATGGACTAACTGATGTAAAGGAAAGGATTCTAGAATTTATTGCCGTTGGAAAACTCAGAGGAACCTCTCAAGGTTAGTATAGTTTTCAAGTTTTGTAATTGTCTGTCTTGATTTGTTGGCATTGCCACACATCATGGAGTTCCCCTGTTTCTCAGACACTGATCTTGGCTCTTATTTTACATATATTATTCTATGGTTTTAACCAATGCTGCAAACTGTATTAGTTCTCATTACATGAGGATTACTGATATCTTGCGTATATATCACAGGAAAAATCATCTGTCTCTCTGGCCCACCTGGAGTGGGCAAAACCAGCATTGGTCGTTCAATTGCACATGCCCTGAACCGCAACTTCTTTCGGTTTTCTGTGGGAGGGTTATCTGATGTTGCTGAAATTAAGGTATTTGGGAAGAGCTTCACAGTGTGAAATATTGATAAAGAGATGTGCAGCAAGCAACTAATCTTATGACATTACAATTTGACATGTACATCCAGGGGCATCGTCGAACCTACGTTGGTGGTATGCCAGGGAAGATGGTACAATGCCTTAAAAATGTGGGAACAGCTAACCCTTTAGTTTTGATAGATGAGATTGACAAGGTAATAAATGATTGGTCAGCTTGCTTCATATTGTATTTTAGACAAATCCTATTTCTAGGTCTCTTTCCCTTTGTAGTTCAGAGTGAGTAGTTATTTAAATTTCTTATTTACATAGATTATTATTAATTCTGAGTTTCATACTACTTTTAAGTTTTAATCTTCGAATTTGCGTTGTTTTGTTTCAGTTGGGAAGGGACCATGTTGGTGATCCGGCAAGTGCTTTGTTGGAGCTTCTTGATCCTGAGCAAAATGCTAATTTTCTAGACCATTATCTTGACGTTCCAATCGACCTATCAAAGGTTAGTACAGATATTTTTACTTCATTAAGAGAAAAATACCAATTTCCAGTAATAAAATTACCGATTTCAAGCATTTGGTGTCCGTGTTTCGATTGTTAAAATTGGTATAAGCTTAACCTCACAGTATGTAGGATGCTTTAGGTTTCCAATTCTTTTACTGTCTCTACTCAGTGCTAGATGAGCTTATGCATTATGTTTAGTACTTGGGAAATCATATTTTTGAAGTTTTTGCTGTAGGTTCTGTTTGTATGTACAGCCAATGTTGTAGAGATGATACCAAATCCTCTCTTGGATAGAATGGAGGTCATATACATAACTGGATATGTCACTGATGAGAAAATGCAAATTGCTAGAGACTATTTGGAGAAGACCATACGTGACGCATGTGGCATTCAACCCGAACAGGTACTTGTATAGGTCTCTATATGTGTTCCGACGTGTTTGTATATTGTATCTGAATCATCGTTTATGTATGTTAAAATTATTATGCTCAGGTTGAAGTGACAGATACAGCTCTTCTTGCCCTTATTGAACATTATTGCCGAGAAGCAGGTGTTAGGAACCTTGAAAAGCACATAGAAAAGATCTACCGCAAGGTTTGTAAAATATCTTTAGCTTGATCATCATTGCAAACTTGCATCTTATCATATGATGAACCATGAATATCTACGTGTTTGAAATGTTTCCCTATAGTTCTCTTAGGTTCATGGAGCTTATTCTGAAGAGAGCAAATTTATGACGTTGTTGAGCAATCATATAATTCCTTGCCCAACGGTATACTTTAACCTCTTTAACCTATCTTTATAATGTGGCAGATAGCTCTCCAACTTGTCAGACAAGCAGCATCAGATGAACCAGTAGTTTCTGGTCAGATACAATCTCCCCCAGATGGGCCTGCAGGTGTTGATGTCCAGCTTGCGGATACTTATGAAACCCAAGCAGAAGCTGTTGATAAGTTAGATCAAAGCGTGGTTGCAAGTAAGAACCAGATTGCAGCTGAGATGGTAGAGGGTAACGGTCATGAGTATATTCCTCAAACCTCTGGAGAAGGAGTTGCGATTCAGACGGATCTACCAGGTGAACCTGCAGTTGCAGAAGTTCAGGTTGCAGATACTGATGAACCTGTGGATTCAAAGGTATGTAACAAGTTATAAATTCTGAGTAATGACTTGCCCTGCATCAGAAATGTTTTGAATGCAGTTGAATATGATTCCTGTTTGTTCTCTGATATAAACTTATTGTGCAGTTTGCTATTTATTTAGGGCTAGTTAAGTTAACAATCTCTGTGACGAAGTTGAGAGAGTTTGGAAAAGAATTTTATGATTTAATTTAAAGAATAAATACGTAGAGACACTCGATGATGTGCAAGTTCCACATGATACTATATCTTTTTAAACTGCCTTTTGGTGCTCATCTCTTTCCTCTCGAGATACTTTCAGTTCAATGTTTTCATGTCATCTATAATTATTGCTGTATTTACAGCATGCAAAAGAAACTGAGAGAATTCAGGAGGGTGAAACAACAAAAAAAGTTGAGAAAGTTTTGGTTGACTCATCGAACTTGGACCATTTTGTTGGCAAACCTGTCTTCCATGCTGAACGAATCTATGATCAGACGCCGGTTGGAGTTGTTATGGGTCTTGCTTGGACTGCCATGGGTGGTTGTACGTTGTATATAGAGACCACTCAGATTGAGGAAGCAGAGGGGAAGGGATCCCTTCATGTCACTGGTCAACTTGGAGGTGTTATGAAGGAAAGTACCCAAATTGCACATACTGTTGCCAGAGCAATATTGCTTGATAGAGAACCTGATAGCACTTTCTTTGCGAATTCCAAGCTTCATCTCCATGTTCCTGCAGGGGCCACTCCGAAGGATGGTCCTAGTGCTGGTTGCACCATGATCACGTCCATGCTCTCCGTTGCCATGAAGAAACCTATCAGGAGGGATTTAGCAATGACAGGAGAAGTAACACTAACTGGGAGGATCCTTCCAATTGGCGGGGTATGTAAATCGACTCTTTCTTATGATTCAAGTTTCGGGATTTTCTTCTATTTTCTTTGCGTGCTTCAGGGTGGCGTACCTCTTGGTTTCCGCATGATGAATTTTCAAACAACATGCCTTGTTTTTTCAGTGTTATGCGTTATTAAATTTTGTTTTTGTAAACAATTAGGTTAAGGAGAAAACGATAGCAGCAAGGAGGAGCGAAGTGAAGACCATCATACTCCCAGCATCAAACAGGAGGGATTTCGACAAGCTTGCCCCTAATATAAAAGGTGGTCTTGATGTTCACTTTGTAGATCACTACAGCCAGATATTCAATTTGGCTTTCAGTGATGACCCGAATTAGAAAAAAAACTAGTCTCTTACCGCATGCTTGCACGTATGGCAATTTGCTTTTTTGTATTTTATTTTATTATTTAAAAATCTAAATTACATGCGTAAGAGAAGAAAATGAAAAAAAAAAATAGATATGTCAGTCACTTCTCCCTCCTGTAGTTTTGTTTTGTATTTTACAGTTTTTTCTCTTTTTAATTAAATTGCATTCCTTAAAAAATTAAAAAAATAGAGGAGCATTTTAGACATTTTGATAGCTTCATGTGTTTTGCCATCTCACTTAGTTTTATGCTTTTTATTTAAAAAATTAATAAATAAAAATTGTTTGGATTTTTAAATTTAAATTGGTTTATTTTAAAATTCTAATTAGAGAGGGATATTTTTGGAATCATATACATATATATATATATATATATATTATATATATAGATAAGCCATCCTTTCTCACAAATTTTCAGTGTAGAACTTCAATTTATTGCACATTACAGAGTTTCTGTAACAACCCGTCCCCAATTATTACTTAAAAAAAAATGAATTTACGAAAATGCCCTTTGAGGCAAATACACTGACTTATGTTGACCACCTTGTCATGTCATGTATTCATTTTCTTGGCATAATCTTGTAGTACTCGTTGCTACAAACACGTGGACATAAACAAAACGTGATTTGGAGTTATAACGAAAGAGATATTAATGTTTAAAATTGGAGGCATTTTCATAAATTGATTATTTTCTTGAAAGCTCCATATTTCTGGAGCAAAATCTGGAAAGCCACGTGTGTGGCCCAAATTGAATGAAAGAAGAAACAGACGGTTGGGAGAAGAGATAAATGAGAGAAAGAAGAGGCGAGACGCCCAATCAAAAAGAAGAGAAAGAGAGAATGACCAAATAGGGAGAGTAGGAAAGGAGGGAAAAGAAAGGAGAGGTGAAGCACAGGATCACCAACCCGTTTTCCTTTTCCCTACCCGACTTGGTTCCGTTGTCTTCTTCGATGGTTTCCGTCGGTTTTTCCGTCAAATCACCACCATCCACCACCTGGAAAACCTTCCATGACCTCCCATATTCCATTTCCAGTTAAATTTCATTAGGTTTAGCCTTGAAATCATGAAGAACGGAACCCGTGGGTTCTGGGGCTACCACGGCGGAAATCCGACGATTGTGAAGTTAACTCAGCCAATTGCCACCACCAATAGGCTACTTTCTACCCCAGGAACAAATCTCATGCATTGGTTGAGGCGTCGAAGTGAGCTTGGAGGTCGAATCATAACACATCCAAATCTAGGGTTCTGATGGAGTTTTAGTGAAATTGGGGCTTTTCCCAGCCAAATTGGCCTTGGTCACATGTATGAAAGTTGTTCCTCTTATCGAGATCTTTATTCCTGTCAAATTTGGAAATTTTTGGAGATATTGGATTTTCCGGTGAGTCAGGGCGGCCGACCGCCACATATGGCGGCGCGTGGAGGAATCCGTTTTTTGAAATTATAACATTTTAGTATAGTTTTACTGAAAGCTCCCTGATTGTGTTTAGGTGCGTTGGCGGGAAGTGGTGTCATCCTCGCTAGTTCGAGTGGTTCTCGGGCAATAAAATCAGTGAGTGGACCAATTCATAACTTAAATATTTTTATAAAATATTAGCCTAGCATGCATTTCATAATTCATGCATTTAATATATTTTATATTATGTTTTCCAGATTTATATAATTATGGTTTATATAGAATTCATGGTTTAATTGCTTTTACAGAATATTCATGAGTTTATTGAAATTACATTTACGAATGGTTATGAATTATGGGATTTGCATATATGGATTTCTATTGATCTCGAATATGCCTTATATCATGGATTTACGAATATGATTTATTTTATGGATTTATGAACATGATTTGCCATGAATTTATGATACGAGATGTTGAGATATGTTTTGGGTACTTACCTAGTGGGTTATCATACGGCACATCCGCACACCACGGGTATTATGTCTATGGCCATAGGATACAGTTGAGGAGGAGGAGTGAGATATGATATATATACACACACAAAGCCCCAGCTTCACCGCCGAAAGCGGTGTTGGACAGCTTCACTAGCCACGGCTAGTGTCGGTGTGGATGTTATGCTATTTGATTCAGCTTCACCTGCGGGTGATGGACAGGTTATTTAGCTTCACCTTTGAGTGATGGACAGGTTATACAGCTTTACCTTTGGGTGATGGACAGGTACTGCCTTCGGGCAACTATGATACCCTTAGTTGAGTACCTCATTGATGTGATTTACGAAGATTTACATATTTGCCTTCGGGCGGTGTTGGCTAAATTTTTTATCATATATTTTTATTTTTAGTTTGTACCTAATTTTAATTTGCAAATATTTTTTTAATTTGTACCAATTTTCTTTTCATTTTTAATTTGTACCCATATATTAGTTTCTTTTTGTGCCCATATTTTTTAAAGTTTTATTTGTGTTTGTACCCTTGTGTATACCGTCACGTGACATTGTATATTTAATCAATAATAGAAAAATTACATATTGTGACAACCCGTCCCTAAAATTCACGCTTTTAAAATTAATAAAAAAATAAAATTAGGGACAGGTTATCACACATATGGTATATTTATGTTTTATGCCTAAACTTTGTATCATATATTTATATTTTTAGTTTATACCCACTTTTAATTTGCAACATTTTTTTTAAATTTGTAGTATTTTCTTTTTAGTTTTATTTTGTACCCATGTATTAATTTCTTTTAGCGCCTATATTTTTAAAAATTCATTTGTACTCATAATGTTTTAATCTTTTATTTGTACCCTAATTTTTTTATAATGTACCCATTCTTCTTTATTAATGTGCCACTTTGTTATATGTGAAATGTACCAATTTTTTTTAAAACTATGGATACATTCTTTTGCCATTTCTTATTTCTTATTTTTGCATAGTTTTTATCCATTTATTCAATCAAAATGTTTGAATTTTTTTATTGTAACCGTTTCTAATAGTATTATAATGAGGGATTTTAAATTTATAGGATTATAAATCTCATAAAATATCAAACAATTAATGTCAAAACTATAAAAATAAAAATATTAATATTAATATAATGAGGTGTACAAAGTCAAGGGACTTTGATCAAACTTTGAATACTATTAAGGTTTTAATCAAAGAATGTTAAGGATTAGGGACTGCATCCAAAGTACCCCTTAATTTAATGTTGTATAATGGCTTAGGAAGTTATGTAACAACCCGTCCCGGGATTTACGTAAGAAAATAGGTATTTTTGTATTTTCACTAAGTTTGGGGATACCTTCCTTTTTAAAATTGTTTTTGAACCTTAATTGGTGAGCCCAAGGGGCCCACCCTCTGTTTTTGTTCCCCGGTTCTTCCCTTTCCCTTTCTTTGTTTTTTTCTTTTTCTTCTTTTCCTTCTTTTGTTTTGTTTGTCTGCACCTTTTTCCTTTCTTTCGAACTCCCCCATTTCTCTCTTCTTCTTCCCCGTGAAAGACACACAGACACACACACAACCACAGCTACACCTACTCGAGGAAATCATCACCATCGTCGCCATTCAACTGCATATATATCTCTCTCTCTCCCTTACTCACGGCGCCGGGAGGATACGAACACCTCCGGCGAGTTTTGTGATTTTTCCGGTTGGGTAAGCCCTTTTTCTTCTTCTTTTCTTATGTTAGACTTTGCCTAGATGTGGTTTTTGAGTTTGGGTTCTTGATTTCCAAGGTTTTGGAGTGTTTTTGGCACGGGTGAGTGCACACCCAAATTTCCGGCGAGCACCGTCCCTTTCGAGGCGATTTCCGGCCAAACCACGGCGAGTTGGCCGGCGTGCGAGGTATCAATCTCTTCGTCTCGTTGAGTACTACAACTTTCATTTTTGAATCACTTGATTTCATCGAGTATTAACAAAGTTATGGACGTTCGAAGTTTGTCTAAATTCCGGCCGAATTCCGGCCTTCTTCTCCGGCGTGAAACGCAGCCCAAGAAAACACCCAGGCCTTCGGGCCATCTCCCACACCCACGGGCTTAGAGCCTGTTTGGTTTCTGGCCCAATACCCTCACCCTTTCTATTTTTATTTTTAGTTTTGTTTCTTTTAAAAACCCAAAAGGCCTTAGGGCCTTGGTTGGAGCCCAAACCCATTTTCCCCTTTTTAATTAGGCCTTAGGGCCTGTTAGCCCAAAACCCATCACCCTTTCTGTTGTGGGCCTTTGGGCCGTATGGGTTCAAGCCCAACCCAACCCACTTAAAAACCTAACCCAATTATCCTAACCCAAACCCTTTAGGCCAAACCCGGATCCAACCCAAGTCCAAACCCTTTAACCCAACATGGATCCAAGCCCAGACCCGTTTGACCCGTTGACCCGGACCCGGTCTGACCGTTGACTTTGACTTTGACCGGTCAACGGTCAACGTTGACTTTTCAAGTTTTCGTGCGGGAACCCTCTTAGGCTAAATTCGACGTTCTGAACCCGTTTCCGATGTCCGTTTTCCCAAATTCAATCGTTTGAGTAGAGTTTGACTAAATGTATCGTTTATGTGCTTAGGGGCAATTATCTGCGGCGTTTCCTTCTTCGCTAGATGGCGTGGCTTTTCGACGGCAAAGTACTGTGAGTGGACCCCTTCTAAAAATGCATGTTTTGATAGTAGAAATGCATACATGAAAAGCATGATTTGATGATTATGTTTTATGAAACGTTTTACGAGATAACATGCTTACTGAGGCTAATTTGAATTATACTATTTTTCCTATAACCCATGTTCTTATAGAATATCTGATGGATGACGATATGATATTGAGAACATGTTTATAACACCTCTTTATAGTATAGATGATGGATGACTTTATACTATGAAGTTGATTTTCAATATAGGTATGTTCACTGGTTTTGTACTTACCTAGTGGTCCTTTCCGCTACGGGACGTAGGGATAGATCCGGTCCGTCCCGGGCGACGGTTTGGTGTTGGCATAGGGCCTGGAGTGTGTTTTCCTCTGACTGTCTGCTCAGAGACGGGGAGCCGGCATGGGGCCTGAAGTGTATTTTCCTCTGACTGTGTGCTCAGAGACGGGGAGCCGGCATGGGGCCTGGAGAGTTGTATCGGACATTCACTAGTGTTTATTATTTATGCGAATTATGATTTGAGACATTGCACGACATGCTAGGTTTCGGAAAACCTATGTTTATCATTATATATATGTGTTTTCATAAAACCTGGGGGTTAGTATGTTGATAACTGTTTTATTATATATATATATATATATCAACTTGGTCCACTCATGTTTGTTTTGCGCCTCCTTCAGGACTTAGAATCGAGGCATACAATCCCGACGTCCAGGCACTTCCGCTTCGGCATCTTAGAGTCCTCTCGGTGTAGGACTCACTCCTTTGTTCATTCAATTTTATATTATTCTCTTTTAGTGTTCTAGATTAGTGGTGTGCTCTGAACACGGTCCTTATTTGAATATTAATTATTCTTTTATATTTATAAGCCTTATTTATTCCTTGTTTTCAGCATTTGCACTCAATAAATGGCTTTCGTCACCTTCGGGTGTCGGCCAGCACGTGCCTATCCTGGTATTTGGGGAATATCGGGGTCGGGGCGTGTCAAGTTATGGGAAAAAATGAAATTTAAAAAAAAATATGAAACAAATTTTGTAAAATAGAAGTTATAGGAAAAAAATTAGAATTTAAAAAAAATATGAAACAAATTTTGTGAAATAGAAGTTATAGGAAAAAATGGAATTTAAAAAAAAAATAGGAAACAAATTTTGTAAAATAGAAGTTATAGCAAAAAAAAAAAAAAGGAATTTAAAAAAAAATATGAACCAAATTTTGTAAAATAGAAGTTATAGGAAAAAAAAAAGAATTTAAAAAAAATATGAAACAAATTTTGTAAAATAGAAGTTAGAGAAAAAAGTAGAATTTAAAAATAGAAGTTATAGGAAAAAAAATTTGTAAATAAAAAAAATAAAATTGTAAAAAAAAATTAAAAAATAACGGCTAGCTGATGTCAGCTAGCTGTTATATTAAAAAATTTCCATGCTATTTGTGTCGGTTATAATCGACACTATTTCTTTTATTTCTGTCTGTTATAACCGACAGTAAAATTGACAGTTTAAAAAAAAAAAAATCCAGCTAGCCCTTTGGCCCTTTCAAATTCTGTGGGGCCCACAAGCCCTCTGGCCTAACCCTTGGTTGGAAACAGTTTTCGAGCTATTTTCGATCCTCTGACCCTCTGGACCCTTCGGTTAGAGATGGCCTACGACCATCGTTAAAAGAGATGTTAAACATGCCAAATAGGATTAAAAGACATTTAGGTGTTCTCCAATGGATATGCCATACATGATGTGGCATATGAGTCATTTGACTCCTTACTTTCTAGCTGCCTTTTTTGACAGCAAACAAAGGAGTTAAATATATTTAATTGACTTTTTTAATACATGGTTTCCATTAACAACCAATAGAATAAAATCATTTTGATTATTTTTTAATAGTTAGTGTAACTCTTGGCCCAATAAAATAATAAAATAAATATTTGACACATCCATTGGAAAAGAAGAGAATTTAGCACTTGTATTCAATTTGCCACATCAACCATCAAATAAAAATTTGACATATTATATTTGACATCTCCTTTGAAGATGCTCTAAGGGTTGTGTCATGCGTCCTAAGAACCCCGTTCAAATTACAAATACAAGTGACATTGAACAAGTATTTTGCACCATTGCAGCATGACCTGGTAAAATCTTCCATTCTCTGTTTTCTTCACTTCTTCAACTTCATTTATTTTCCAACTACTTGATCTAGTCGTTCTTTTATTTGTCTCTTTCCATGGAGAAGTTCTTGTGTCCGCTAGCTATATCTAACACACGACCGGGTAGTAGAACCCGCGTGAGATCGTTTGTGCCCATCATACAAGAGGGATTGGACCGTTGTATCAAATGGTTATATTGGTTACTTGTGAGCCTAGTCGGGGCAAAGCCGAATCTCCAAAGAAATTTTTACATAAACCCTCACTTTTCTCACACAACAAAAATTAACAGCTGAATAACCGAAAAAAGTGAAGGTTTATCTAAACAGTTACAAGGTTAGTCACGTACTGCATCTTAACTTCGTCTGTGCAAGTTTACCTTACATTATTGATCTCAAGCCTGAATAAAAGAATGAGGAGAGTGCGTTAGGTAGTCAACAGTCGAATCCCTATAATATTATTATTTTTGCGTATTGCGTCTTGGAAGGGTACAAAAAGAAAAGGATAGAAAAAGGGCACATGGATCCTCTCAGCTGTTCATCGTATATTGTGCGCCAATTTTCATCAAGTACTATTTGTGTTTAATTTAAAATTATAAAAGTAAAATGATTTTTGACCGCACGATTCATGATATACGGCCGAGATGTGGGAATCTTTAGGATCCCCACATAATGGATCCAGACAGGATTCGTGTAGGGAAAAAGGTAGTTGTAAATATTATGTTCCATGAGCAAGTATTGACAGCCAATTTTCAACCATTAACACCAATGCTACTTTTATGCCAAAGCAACTGGAAGTATCAGTAGTAGCTCAAAATTTGCATTTCAAACTAAACTAAAATTAACATATCAAGTCTGTACAAGATTTAACTTCGTTACAATGACAAAAATAATATATTTTTTCGTGCCCCTCCACTTACTTTATGATGCATCACAATCCACCTAGACGCAGTCATCATAAATAGTTCGTGCGACACTGTCGGAGACGGGTTCAGGATATTCCATTCAATCTTCTTCTTTTCTATCTCTTTTTGTGAATTTTCCTCTTCCCATGGAACCACCACCCCCACTCCTCCTCCTCCTCCTCCTCCTCCTCCTCCTCCTCCTCCTCCTCCTCCTCCTCCTCTTTACACCATTGAAGAAGATGTCAAGACAAGATTCTCTATATTTGCTGCTTTCGCAAGACAAGAACAAAGACAAACCCATGCTAAGGCAATATTTTATTGACCATCCCTCCAATGAAATGTGACACCCCTTGTCTACCTAAATTCCTTTTTATCATCGAGTTGTCTAGTAGGTTTGCACATAAGGTAAATTTAGACAAGTTCACTATCACGTGCGTAAATCAAGCTGAGACGTGGCTGTTAATGTGTTTCATAAGTTGCTCTTCTTAAAGCCATTTGATGGCGGATTTTATTTTATGTATTTAACCCTATAGTATTTAACCCTATTCTTAGTATATTTTGGTTAATATTTTGGAAGAATTTTGATACTTTGAATTGTATTTCTAATTTAGGACTTTTGACTTCCTTTGGAGCAAAACATAATTAAATGGACGAATTTTGGAGTAATTCCAGTTGAAAAATGTTCGTGAGTCACTTGGCTTGATCGTGTCAAAATTTCATAATTTTCTACCAAACGGTTATTTTCTGGCGATAAAATAAAGGGCCAATGTGCAGTGCTGGAATAATGACGTTTTGGCCTTAAATTGCATTTTTGAAGTCGAAAATGACTTTGGATGGGTTCGTGGCCTTCTAGAGATGTGTTCAGAACGTCCTGATCTTTAAAACAAGCTATTATGGGCCGGATTTGGAGGATTTCTGAGGCTAAAACGTGGCTGGACAGTTCCCTTGCAGTTTTTCCTAGTTTAATTAGGACTTTATTTTCTAAGTATTTTATTTTATTATTTACTTCCCTAGTTGGAATAAGAGACCTATGTTTTAGGGTTTGTAGGGGAGCTCAGCAATTATATTGCTTGGCCGTTCTTAGTTTGATAGAGGCTTTCTTTTATGAACTTTTGGAGACAGAGAGTGATTGCTAGGGTTCTTGAAGATTTTCTACTCGAAGGTGTTTTCATTCTTATTCATTTTAATGATATTTCCTTTGATTTTTATTATGAGTATGCGTAACTAATTCTTTTGCTAGGGTTAGACCATGAACCTTAGCATGAATATGTAATTTTATTAATTTTCTTATGAATGGATGCATGCTTGCTTTGAATTATTAATCACCGCGATTAAAACTATCTATATATTGTAATGATTGATCACCATTAGGGTATTTAGACAAGTTAATTGATGCAATTTCTGTTGGAGCATCACCCTGAAATTGAGGAGGGCTTCTTGTGATTAGTAATTGTAAGTTCAATTAAAGCGAACATCACGCTCTTAAGGGTTGCATGGTTTTTTCAAACGGTTTTCACGAACCTTAATGAGTCTTACTTGTTTATATTTGATCTGAACACCACAGACGGATTGCATATTAGATATACATTTTCGCTTGAACATCACAAGGAAAATATGCATTAGGAAAACCTAACGTTCAAAGCATGAATGTAGAAATTCATTAGTAATTGATAGAATTGCATAGGATTGTGACGGTAACGGCTAAACCCTAGTCTTTCCCTAAATTGATTTTAATTAAAAAACGTTTTTCTGTTTGCTACCTTTATTTTCTAACTTCTAGGTTTCTTTAATTATTAATTCAATATTTTCAAACTCAAAAATCTCAAATCTTTGATAAAATTCTGTTTTAATAGTTAATTAAGAGTTGATTTAATTATGAATTATTCAAACAATCTTTGGGGACAACGACCTTGTATGAGCAATTATACTACAATTACCTTGTATTCTTGCAAGTATTTTCAGTGATTTTAACCCTATTTGCGCAGGTAAAAAAAAACCTATCACCATTCAACGAAACTACGACTGTAAAAGTTGACAAATTACTGAGCACCTTACTGTGCTGTCACGCCCTCAGCAATCCAAGTAGAAATCCCCTCTATTAACCAAATAAAGTGAGTTAGTTAAAAACTGAATCAGGTAGAATCAAGTGGGAGTTATCTTCAATACAGTTAGAGTTTGTTGGAATTAGTTGAAAGGGTAAAAGTGTAAAACTGTACATCTTAGTCTCTATATAAGAAAGGTCTTAGAGACTCAGACAATCATGATGATGTAATATTTCCTCTTAAGAAATACAACATTAAAGTTTCTCTTTCTTATTTTCTTCTTCGTGTTCTTTAGCTTCTTCTTCCTTAAGATTTCTGTAAATCAATAGTGTTAATATGGTATCAGAGCCGGCATTGGCTCACTGCCGTTGTCGATCCTAGGTCTTCCGCTGCTATACACAATTGAGGAGTTCGAGAGAAGGTCATCGCGTTGGTTCTGGTGATTGCGATTTTGTTCTTGGAGTGTTCATTCCGGCTTTGGATCAGGTGATATTGTCAATTTTTCTGTTCGGTTAATTGGGTTTCAGTCCTGATTAGAGAGTTCATTGGGTTTCAGTCCTGCTTAGAAGGTTTGGGTTTTTAGATTTCGGTGTGTGATGTGTGTTTGATTTTGTCTGTATTTCAAGATTTTCTTTTCAAGAAACGTTTCAGTCGTTCTTGATTACAACGGGAGTTTCAGTCTCTCTGGATTTTGTTTCTGGATAGCAAAGATTGGATATTTGTTTGGTTTTTGATAGTGCGTGTATTTTTTTGTCAAGAAAGCATGGCTACTTCTCCTGTTAAGGTTGAAAATTTGTTGGGAATGATAACGATTAAGTTGAAGGATGATAATTTTGCGAAATGGGCATTTCAGTTTAAGTCTGTGTTGAAGGGTAATAAATTGTTTGGGCATTTTGATGGCACTATTGCTTGTCCGTCAAAGTTTGTCGTTCGTTCTGAAGGAGGAGTTACTTCTGATCTTAGTGATGCATACCTTGAATGGGAATCCACAGATATGGCGTTGATGAGTCTCTTATTAGCTACTCTGTTAGATGAGGCTATTGAATATGTTCTTGGATGTGTAACTGCGTACGAGGCTTGGTCTAATCTTGTAGATCGGTTTGCTTCTGTATCTAAGTCTAGAGTAAATCACTTAAAGACAGAGTTGCATACAATTCAGAAAGGAGGAGATTCGATTGATAGGTATTTGTTACGATTGAAGAATATAAGGGAACAATTAACTGCTGCTGGAGAGTTCATTTCTGATAATGATGTCATTATTGCGGGTTTAGCTGGTTTACCAAAAGAATATGCTATAATTCGAACAGTGATATTAGCCAGAGAATCTTCTATTTTTGTTAAAGAATTTCGAGCTTTGTTGCTTGGGGCTGAAAAAGAAATTGAAGGTGAATCAAGCGGTCTTTCTGCATTATGTGTTCAAGCTTCTCAAATGACTTCGGGAGTGTCTTCTGCTTCAGGGTCGAATCCTGCAGGTCATAGTCATATACCTGGAACCACTGGGGGTGTTCTAACTTCTCAGACATATCCTTATTCTGTTGAGTCTTATTCTCAGCCATACACACAACCATATCCTTCATCATTTACTTCACCACAGCCTTCTATGCCTCAACAGCCATATTCCCAACCTTTTATGCCTCCACAACCATATTCTCATCCTAATATGTCTCCACAACCATATTCTCATCCTCTTATGCCTACACAATTTCTTGGTCCTGCTTATCCTCAAAATCCTTATGGTGTTGGCTTTATGGGTAGCCTTGCAAATTTTGGTTCGAGATCTCAGTTTATACCAAAGCCAAATTATAAGGGACACAACAGTTTCAAGCAAAATGCTGGGTTTAAAGGCAAGGGGTACAATACAGACTCTTCTGGTGGTTTTTCATCTACTAATACAAGGCAGTTTGGTACAAATATGTGGAATGGGAATACAGAAAATCGGTCTCCAACTGTGATTGAGTGTCAAATCTGCAATAAGAGAGGACATACTGTTGCTAATTGTTTTCACAGGAACACCAATCCACCAAGTAATGGTTTTCACATGTTGTGTCAGATTTGTGGGAGGCATGGTCATTCAGCTCTTGACTGCTATCACAGAGGAAACTATGCGTTTCAGGGTCAACAACCACCTGCACAGTTCACAGCTATGACAGCCCAGCAAACAGACCCACAAATTCCTCAGGATGCTTGGATTGTTGACACTGGTGCATCTCACCATATCACTGCTGATATCAATGCATTGAATTCGGTTACACCATTCCAAGGTTCTGAAACAATTTTAGTTGGAAATGGGACAGGTTTATCTATTGCAAATACTGGCGCTACTACTATTAAAAATAATTCTCATAGTTTGGTCCTTAAGAATGTTTTACATGTTCCAAAAATTGCTCGAAGTCTGCTATCTGTACAACAATTGTGTGCTGATAATCGTAGTTGGTTTGTGTGTGATGAGAATGAGTTTTTTGTGCAGGACAAGAAGACAAGGGACATACTGTACAGAGGAAAGAGTAAAGCAAGACAGTTGTTTCAAATCCCTGTTATCAAGCAATCAAGAGGAGTTCAGAGTGTGATTCAGCAGCCTTATGGATTTCTTGGTCAGTTGGTGAAGTCAACTTTGTGGCATCAACGGTTTGGTCATCCATCTAATAAGATCATGTCAATCATGTTGAAACAGTCCAATATACCATTAGAATTAGATATGAATCATAGTATGTGTACTTACTGTCTTCAAGGAAAGATGTGTAGGCTTCCTTTTTCTTCTAGTAGTGATAGATACTTCTCACCATTTGAAAAGGTGCACTCTGATGTATGGGGCCCTTCTCCAGTTAAAACAGTAGAGGGGTATCGATACTATGTTACCTTTGTTGATCAATATACAAAGTATGTTTGGATTTTTCCACTTTATAATAAATCAGATGTGTATGCAACTTTTGTGAGGTTTTACAACTGGGTTTTTACACAGTTTGGTGTTGCCATTAAATGTATGCAATCTGATGGTGGGGGTGAATACACAAGTCATTCTTTTAAAGCTTTTCTTGCTGCAAAGGGTGTTGAACAAATGATTTCTTGTCCATACACTCCACAACAGAATGGGGTAGTTGAAAGAAAACATAGGCATATAGTAGAGACTGCCATTACTCTTCTTGCTCAAGCTACTTTGCCACTTGATTTTTGGTATTATGCCTGTGCTCATGCTGTGTTTTTGATCAATCGAATGCCCTGCAAAGTGTTGTCAATGGTGTCTCCTTATAAGAAATTGTATGGTACTGATCCTGAGTTGCAGAATTTGAAAGTCTTTGGATCAGCAGTATATCCCTGGTTAAGACCATATTCTGCACATAAGTTACTCCCTAGGTCTGATCAATGTGTGTTTTTGGGCTATTCTAGGGGATATAAGGGTGTAGTTTGTTATAATGTTCAAAGTAAGAAATGTATTGTGTCAAGACATGTTGTGTTTAATGAGAATGTGTTTCCTTATGCATTGTTAAACTCCAAAGCTCAAGGACAGAGAGTTTCTTTCAGTCAAATTTCATGCAGCACTGTGGTTATACCAATGCCAGTACAACAACGATCTTCAGCTCCTGCGAATTCCATGCATCGAGATGATATTATGGGTTCTGTTTCTGGTACTGGAACATCATCTACAATGCACACTTCGGCTTCAGAATCTACTTCACCAATCAATAGTTATTCAGACCAATCAGCCACTGGCACACAGGGATTTGAAACACAAGACTCCACAGACACTCTTTCCTCTCCTCAACATACAGTTCCCTTGCTTCCTGTCCTTGATTCATCTCAGCTTCAGGTAATTCTTCCTCTGACCTGTTCAAATGCACAAACTCAATCTCCATCACATAACACTATTCAAACTAGACTCAAGACAGGTGCTATTATGCGACGAGATTACACATCTTCTCTGGCTGCTTTACCTGAATTAGCATCTCTTCAGTTTAAGGATGTTGATACTGGGAACGTCAATGATCATATACCATGTGGTGTTTCTTTTTTGGCTGACATTCATGAGGACGAGGAACCAAAGAATTTCAGGGCTGCATCACTTATCTCTCACTGGCAGATTGCTATGCAGGAAGAATATGATGCTTTAAAGTCACAAGGTACATGGATCTTAGTACCTCCTCCACATGATAGAGCTGTGATTGGTAGTAAATGGGTATATAAAGTGAAAAGAAATCCGGATGGGACTGTGTCAAGATACAAAGCCCGATTGGTAGCACAAGGTTTTAGTCAAGAGCAAGGGCTTGACTATTCCGAAACTTTTAGTCCTGTGGTTAGACATTCAACTGTGAGGCTTATTTTAGCATTGGCGGCTCAATACAACTGGAATTTAAGACAATTAGATGTTAAGAATGCATTCTTACATGGGGAGCTTGAAGAAGAGGTGTTTATGAAGCAACCTCAAGGTTTTGTGGATCAGCAGTACCCAAATCATGTGTGCAGATTAGTCAAATCCTTATATGGATTGAAACAAGCTCCAAGAGCTTGGAACTCAAAATTTACAAGTTTTCTGCCAGCTTTTGGTTTTCAAACTTCCATGTCTGATACAAGCCTGTTTGTGAAGGTGGATGACAGTGATGTTATTTTGCTCCTTTTATACGTTGATGACATCATTTTAACTGGTTCTAATAGTGAGAAAATTCAGACTGTTATTGATGATCTAGCAGCTGTGTTTGAGCTAAAAGATATGGGCAAGTTGACATATTTTTTGTGTTTGAGCTAAAAGCTGTTATTGATGAATCAATCCACATATACAAAGGAGTTGTTGAAAAAGGCTAGAATGGAGCACTGTAAATCAACCTCCACACCTTCAAAACCTCACTCACAATTACTTACAACTGAAGGAACCCCTTTATCTGATCCTACTCACTATAGAAGCCTGGTTGGAGCTCTACAATATCTGACTTTTACCAGGCCAGATATTGCACACGCAGTGAATGTAGTGTGTCAATATATGACTCATCCATCTGACTCTCATATGCATCTGGTGAAAAGAATCATGAGATATTTTCAGGGTACATCCGACTGTGGGTTAACATACACTTAGTCTTCTGATTTTCAACTTACTGCTTATTCTGATTCGGATTGGGCAGCAGATATCAATACCAGGAGGTCCATCACTGGTTATGTTGTTTACTTGGGGTCCAATCCAATATCCTGGCAGTCAAAGAAACAAGCTACCGTGTCTCGAAGTTCTACGGAAGCTGAGTACAAAGCCTTGGCACATTGTGCTGCTGATGTTTTTTGGATTCGATCCCTGCTTAAGGATGTTCATCAGGTTCTTACACAACCTCCTACATTGCACTGTGATAACATTTCTGCTTTAGCGTTGTGTTCCAATCCAGTGTTTCATTCGAAGATTAAACATCTGGACACCGATTATCATTTTGTCCGGGAAAAAGTTCAAAGTGGGGATCTTTGTGTTCAATACATCTCAACATATGAGCAGGTTGCAGATGTGTTAACGAAAGGCTTACATAGTCCCGTATTCATTCAACACTGTCATCGTTTGCACATCGGAGTCTCTGGTGTTGGATCCGTGCCAGATATAGAACCTGTTAGTCACAACAGTTCTTCATTACAGATGCAAACATGACTTGGTACTTCCCAGTTCTGTTTGAGGGGGGAGTATTAACCAAATAAAGTGAGTTAGTTAAAAACTGAATCAGGTAGAATCAAGTGGGAGTTATCTTCAATACAGTTAGAGTTTGTTGGAATTAGTTGAAAGGGTAAAAGTGTAAAACTGTACATCTTAGTCTCTATATAAGAAAGGTCTTAGAGACTCAGACAATCATGATGTAATATTTCCTCTTAAGAAATACAACATTAAAGTTTCTCTTTCTTATTTTCTTCTTCGTGTTCTTTAGCTTCTTCTTCCTTAAGATTTCTGTAAATCAATAGTGTTAATACCCTCTCCTTTCTATTTTGTTTTGTTTTTCTATTTGGAAGCACACTCCGTCTCTCTCACTCTCTCTCTAGTATTTCACTTCCAGTGGAAGGCAAAAACCAGCTGCACAATCCGCAGGACTTTCTGCTGCTGCCAGATCAACGGAAGAATCAGAATGATGCCGCTAATGTGCTGTTCTGCGCCACCGTCGCCACCGCCGGAAGCGGTGGGAGTACGTTAATGGCAAAGAACGATGGAAGCTTTAGGGGTGTGGTGATTAATGTGAGGGCTGCAGGCACAAATAATGGGTTCCCATCGTTCCGAGGGACCCATATGCCAAAACGTTGGCTCAGAGGATGGAGAGGATCCCTGTGCCGGTAACCACTAATCTCTTTCTCATTTAAAAGAAAAAAAAATGGTATTATCTACATTAAGAAGAATGGGTTCCCATCGTTCCGAGGGACCCATATGCCAAAACGTTGGCTCAGAGGATGGAGAGGATCCCTGTGCCGGTAACCACTAATCTCTTTCTCATTTAAAAGAAAAAAAAATGGTATTATCTACATTAAGAAGAATGTGTGAGTTTAGACTCATAATAATCTAAGAATAATATGGTTCAAATTTTCCTTGATGAGAATCGAACTTAAGACCTCACACTTACAACTGAAGGAGGAATACTATTAGACCGTAGTTCTAAATGACTCTCATTTTTGTTAATCTCACTATTTTTTTTTCTTTAAAAGACAACTTTTAAACTACTCGAATAAAAGGATTTTGTGCTTAACACCACTAATTATGATGTACATTTTTCACGAGGTGGTTGGTGAGCTTTATTTTGATTAAGAAAATCATTTTCGCACATTTTTTTTTATATTTTTTTTGTGTGCACTTTATAAGAAGAAAACTAACGTGCGGAAATTGAATGGGATTCCATTTTTACCATTTTCATCATCTTCATCGAAAACGTTTGACTCAAAAGTTGGGAAGTGCTTGAGCTTTCAGCCAAAATTGGGAAGTGGTTGAATTAGAGCAACTCCACCATTGCAAAGGCCCCCTAGGGCTATTCACTATTTAATCCACCGAGTGAACAATAACTGCCCTTAATGAACAGTAATTGCTTTTTGCATCTCCATCCCTACACTGAATAGCCCTGGCAATAGGCAATAAAATATTAGTATTTTTTTATTTATAAAATAATACAAAATAATTTTATTTGTAATTCCGGATAAGATTTTTAATTGTTCTCGTTGGGCCACGTGTCATTATCCGAAAAAAACAATTATTGGTGATGGATTTCAATAAGATTTTTATCCAATGCCGTCGTGCCACATGTCATTACCTTTTCAGAATCGTTGAGGATAGATTTCCGATAAGATTTTTAACCAATTACGTCGCGCCACATGTCACAATCTGAAGATAATCTTTAAGGATAGATTTCGATCAGATTTTTAATGAATGACGGCATGCCATGTGGCATTATCTACAACCTAATCCTTTCTTTTTCCTTTATATAACCCACCATCCAGAACCAGAAATCACACACCAAAACCAAAATCTCTATCATTATTCATAGTTTCTGCTTTCTTCTTCACCAAAATCAAAATCTCTATCATTATTCCTAGTTTCTGCTTCGTTCTTACAATGTCTTCTTCTTCTTCAAGGATGTTATGGGAAATCGAGGAGCAAGAGAGAATTTGTTTAAGCAAGGGGAAGAAATGTTCAATCTTCAGGTGTCCCAAAATAAGATGGAAAAGGAGGAGGATGATGAGCGTAGAAGGAGAGATGACGAAGTAAGAAGCCAATGAGCCTCACATTCCCGTCGAGTCATCCAAGCTGTGGTTCAGATCTGCAGGCCCAACCATTCCGCAAACCTTGATAGAAGCAGGCAGTGACGAGGTACGGATCTCTTGGACGATTATTTTGTTCGTAACAGTGCATACCCTGATACGTACTTTAGACGTTGTTTTAGAATAGAACGACATTTGTTCAACAAAATCATGATTGCTGTTTGCAATCATGATTCTTACTTTGTGCAAAAGAATGATGCTTTTGGTGTTATGGGTCTCCTTCCTGAGCAAAAAATTACTGTTGCCTTGCGGATGTTTGCATATGGAGCATCTGCAGACCAAGTGGATGAGATAGTGATGATGGAGAAATCAACCATTCTTAAGTCCCTGATGAGATTTTGCAGAGCAATCGAATCTATCTACATCGCGGAGTACCTCCGGAGACCTACTAAGATGAACTTGTAAAGGCTTCTGAAGAAGGTCAAGATGCGAGGTTTTCTTGAGATAATTGGAAGCATCGACTGTATGCACTGGACCTGGAAAAACTGTCCAAGTGCATTGCAAGGCACTTATGGGGACAGAAAATGAGCAAAAAGTATCATTTTGGAGGCGGTGGCATATTTTGATACATGTATTTGGCACGCTTTTTTTGGAGTTCTAGGGGCTTAAAATTACCTCAATGTCCTTGCCCAATCCTTAGTGTTCAACGATGTCTTGCAAGGAAAATCACCAAAAGTCACGTTCTGGGTCAACGGACATGAGTACTATGGGCCATACTACTTAGCAGACGACATTTACCCAAGCTGGTCATTGTTTGTCAAAATAGTGCCACGTCCGCGAAGTACAAAAGAAAAACACTTTGCAGGCTGTTAAGAGGGGTGCAGGAAGGATGTGGAGCGTTGTTTTGGTATGTTCCAAGCTTGCTGGGCGATTGTCAGAAGTGCTGCCAAAATGTTTGATTTAGAGTCGCTTCGATCCATCTTGATGACGTGCATCATTCTTCACAACATGATTATGGAAGATGAATACGATTATGATGCCATTGATGAATATGAGCCAGACATGATGAACAATTCCATAACACAAATATATTGTGCTCATGACACCATCGAAGAACCCGTGCAACACGAGCCATTAGAAAGGGATGGACGTTACAATGAAAGGCTCATTCAACAATATATTGCATTTTAGGAGCCTTATATACACAATGCTTGACAAATTAACTTGACAGAGCACCAATGGGAATTGAAACAAGCTCAAGATACTTAAGTTCATTTAGTGTGTTTATTTTTATTTGGTGTGTTTATTTAATTTTATTTGGTGTGTTTTTTAAGTTCAGTTAGTGAGTTTTATTTTTTTATTTTTTTGGTGTGTTTGTAATTTTATTTAGTATGTTTATGTAATTTTATATGGTATGTTAGTTTAAATAAAATTACCAAATTAAATAAATATACTCTTAGTTTTAAATAAATTACCAAATTAAATAAATATACACTTAGTTTAAATCAAGTACTAAATTCAATAAATTGGAAACAACATAAAGTACTCTGTTCAATAAATAAGAAATTACAACCCAAAGTGATTGGAAAATAATGGCCTCTGATTAAAAACAAATTCCCTAGTCCCTCGTGAATGGAAAATCATCACCTAAACAATTTGTGGTGCTAGGATCATCTCCTCATGTGGTGCTAGGACCATCTCCTCTTGCTCTCTCTTCCCTTGCACGCCTCCTTCGCACCACGTCTGCTTTCTCCAAATTCCAAAAATATTTAGAATTCGATGACTTCCCCTCTCAAGGCTCATTCATAATGTCACGATTTCAGCCCTTTTTTCTTTTTTAATCTCTTCCCTTTCTTGCCTAAGTAGCTCTCTTTCTCTCTCATTAGCTTGAAATAATCTCTCAACGGCTGCAACTTTTGCTTTCTCTCTGGCCTTATCAGCCTCAAATTTAACCATTTCCTGCGCCAAAGTCAATTCACCTTGGCGAGCAAGTTCTTCCATATATTTTGCATAATCATTCTTGGAAGCACTCCCTTTTCTCTTTGAAGCCTTCTTACCTTGAGGCCTAATTGGATAACGGGTTGACCCCGACGCTTGTTCAGGGGGCGTTCCCGGCACTTCTTCTGTGTCTCCTTCAACATGCGAGTCATGAACAGGCGTAGAGTGTAGAGGGGTGCTGTTCATGACAACTTTTGGACCGACAGGCACAACTCTGAATTTAGGACAATCTTTGACAATATTCCAACAATCCCACTGGGTGAATGATTGGTTTTTGTTTTTGGTTTTGGCATTATACCAAGCTTTTGCTTGAAGTATCTACCCAATGCGGGAGAAGAAATAATTATAATCAAAGTGGCTAACAAATAAATAATACAAACAAATAATTATAATCAAAGTGGCTAACAAATAAATTTAAAAAACAAATAATTATAATCAAAGTAGCCAACAAATAAATAATACAAACAAATAATTATAATCAAAGTAGCTAATAAATAAATAATACAAACAAATAATTATAATGTAAATTTGGGTATAATACAAACAAATAAATAATATATTGTTACCTGATCCGCTAAATTTTCCCCACTTCGAAGATTAGTACTAGCTTATGCCAATGTGTCTCTCCAAAGACTAAACGATTGGCTGAGTATTCTCCAAGGACTGGACATCGATTCTTTGGTTCTTTTCCCACCAATTTTCTCAAGATAATTGGTATGAATAAAAATCAAAGATATGCTAACGAACCGGTTGAGAACTCTGAGTCATAAACTAGTACCTACAAACAAGAAATCAAAACAAAGTCAGAAACTAAAACAAAATACATGAAAAAGAAACAAGGGGGATTAGCAAAGTTGCTAATCCCCGGCAACGGCGCCAAAAATTTGATGTGATATATAATAGCACTCAAATTAAACCTTCTTATTGACAATTGTAGTAAAGATGTAAGTAGGGATCGTTCTAGGCTGGGGATTAGGAGGGATTGCTAATCTACTCTAAACTGACTTAAAAACACAAAACTAAACTTAAAAACACAAAACTAGACTCTAAGACTCTTAACTAGACTTATATGACTCAAAATAAGCTAATCAAACTCAAAACTGCACAAAAAGACTCAAAACAGACACTAGGACTTACTTTGGACGAAAACTGAATTGATTTTGACTCAAAACACTCAAAAACACAAATTTGGACAGATTCTAACTATTTTGACACAACAAAGTAAAGGGGATTGGGTTTTTGACGAATTTAAAACTTAAACAAACAAATTGTAGAAACTAAGTAAAGGAAAACGAATTTGGGTGAATTAATGGGTGATTGGCTAGCTAGAGGGTCCTTCTCCACACATAACACATTTTCATATAAATCGATTTCCAATTATTATTCCAATAAACCATGAACCTCAACGCCCCAAATTAACCGTGAACGGCATTAATTAACCCTCAAATTTTCCTTAAGTCATTGAATTGGATGGAATACGCATCGGCACCAAATTATTCTTCAATAGTTCCCTACATGAACAACATAATAGAGATACAATCAAAGATCATTAAGCTTTGTGAAAATCATAAGCATTGACAAGGCATTCGTAACTATGAAAGACATGATACTCTTGCCAGGAATTTACTTAACACGATTGTGACTAGCAACCTCCACTACTTGCAAATATAAGTTCATAACGATTAGGTGAAAATCCCTTATATTTTAGCATCAAATTCATGTATGCAAACTAAGTAGGCCTCCTTAATCAACATACAAAAATAAGTTATCAATCAAGCAGTTAAGCAAATTGCATTCACGATTTATGAAACAATAATTGGATGAAATCAATTCATATCACATATATGTTCATGGTTTTGAATTCTCCTCTAGCCAAAATGAAATTAGTTCCTCATGTTCACAATTAAACAAAGAAAACTTAAATTAAACATTGAAAACAAAAGATTGGATACACCTAGAAACACTCCAACAATCCAATAAGTCTTAAATGGCAGGTATGACTCCAAGCTATCCTCTCATTCCTTGCAAAGTTGCGGCACAAGGGTGGTTGTGGCTAAAATTGGGTTATGGTGTGAATTATTGTGAATGATGAATGATAGGGGGTTTGGGGGGCTTTTTTGGTGCGGCAAGGCTCTTTATTTATATGGGAAGGAAGGGGCACGGCTCGGAATTAAATTAGGAAAGGTTTAAGACTCCAAATCCTCCAAGAAAAGGGTAACAAATCAGAATCCCAAGAGGAAAAGGGTAAGTGATATGCGGCAAGCCTAGAAAGAAAGGAGAATGTGACTTCCTTGCACGGCAAGGAAGGATTCCTTGCAGATTTGATGCAACAACCTATTTTGATTGGGATTAACCTTCTAGAATCTTGTAATTAAGTGTCCCAATATCTTTAGGAAGCCTCTTTGCAGCTGGAACTTAAGTAGGAAAAGTTTAGGATTGACTAAGTCAAAATAAGGTAGTTTGACTCATGTTTCCTTCTTTGTAGCTGATTCCTTGTCTTCCAAGTCTTCAATTAATTTCTTCGACTCTTTAGCATATTCCTAGCCCTTCTTGAACTTCAATTTTGTCCATCCACCTTGTTCCATGCATGTGCTATTCATTCCAAGCCCAAAACTGCTCCAAATTGCACTTTCTTGCCACTTTAGTCAATTGGACCTATAAACACACGAAAATAGTTTAAAATACTAAAATAACTAAGAACTAACAACAAAAATGCCAAGAAACAAGCTAACTAAGTCGTATAAATATGCTCCTATCACTCATGTTTGTTTTGTGCCCCCTTCAGGACATAGGAACGAGGAACACAAACTGAACTACGAGGCATTCCCCTACCAGTGATATCGTGCTATATTTTCTCTACTTCGGCATTTATTGTAATAGCACTTCTCTATCTTAAATTTCCGCTTGTACTCTGTATTAGACGTATGTTCAGAACATGTCATGCATTATCTTAATATTTTAGTGTTGGCTGTTGAACTTTAGTTTTGTATTATATGTTTCTATTGCATGAATAATCTCAATTTATATGCTTGTTTCATATGTTCTGAGCATTTGCATTAATTAAATGGCTTCGTCACCCCTTGGGTGACGGCTAGCGCATGACCATCCCAATGTCCCGAGGACATCGGGATTGGGGCATGTCACCATGTATCCACTATAGTTGTACCTCGGCTTTGTTCTAGCAAAACTTAAACCATAGACCATTGACCGGAAGTGCTGCTTGTTAGTAAGTAGGTGAGTCCGCGTAGTCATAGCAGGTGTAAGTTTCGACTTACGGATTACCTTGGACTTTTAGCAGTTGGTTTGTTGGCGGGTGTTTTACTTACAGAAGCAGACAACCCGCGTAGGCGTTATCTCTGGCATCTCAGAGGCATTTTAGGCGTAAGGTGCAGGCGAAATCACTCCTTAGATGCCATATCCTTTTGAGTCGTAGCTTTGATTCCACAAGTTGCTTAACTAGTATTACAACACTTTAAAATCAAGCCACTTCATGAAGATTTGCACGTCGGGGACGGACCATCTTGTCACGCAAATTCTTTCATGGGCAGGGGTCCTGCACTTAGCATCTCTTTCGGTTAGAGAGCCGGGATCCTGCAAAATTGAATCTTTCAGTTGGCTAAGTCTATCCCGGGAGAATGACTATCCTAGCTAATTCTAGGAGTCATCCAGCCCATGTAGTTGCTGCATTCAGGGGGAACTAAGTAGTCGTACAACCCATCCACGTCTGGACATTTCAGATTAGTTTACCCTCTAGTCTTGGAAAGCAGACCTATGTGGGTGTCGGAGAATTAGTTTACCCTCTTGCACTGGAGAGCTTACCTAGGTGGGTGTTGGAGAATTAGTTTACCTTTTTGCGCTGGAGGGCTTACCCATGTGGGTGTCGGGGAATTAATTTACCCTCTCATGCTGGAGAGCTTACGCCATGTTTGCAAGGCAGTAGGCATCTTCTGCTTGTTACATGGTTAGTCAGTTTGTTTATGCATTTGGCCCAAGCTTGTGAATAATTCCTTCAAACTTGATAGAAAATAGAGGTTTTTATTAACTTTGCTCGTAGGTAGTAATGGCATAACAACTGATAATTCTCGACATACGAGGTCTTGTTCGTCGAGCTGCTTGAGTCTTCAAAAAATTTCGTCTTGAACGGGGCCCAAGAACCGGTGGGAGGTCACACGTAGTACTTCCTCAGGTTGCAGGTATTCCACTATTTGTCAATTTCTTTGTCACTCATAGTGGTGAGGGTGTAGCTGCCTCTTCCGCCTACTCGGCTAATTTTGTACAAACCTTCCCAGATGAGAGCCATCTTCTTAGAGTATTCCCGTCGGGCGGTGATGAAGGCTTTTCTGAGGACTAAGTCTTCTGGCTGGAATTACTGGATTTTTGCCCTTTTATTGTAGCTGGAGATAAACTACTGCTGATAGGCTGCGATGCAGGTGATAACCTTCTCGTGCTCTTCCTTTGCTAGGTCTAAATTGGTGGCCATTTCCTTCTCGTTTTGCTCAAAATTCGGCAGTACAATGCTGATGATTGGCACCATGACGTTGGGATAAATGATCGCCTCAGAACTATATGCCAGGGAGAATGAAGTCTCATTGGTTGCTCGTCTTTTGGTGGTGCGATATGCCCATAGAACACTGGGAGCTCGTTTGGCCACTTACCCTTCTTGTCGGAGAAGGTCTTCTTAAGGCAGTTGAGGATGGTCTTGTTGGACATTTCGGCCTGCCCGTTGCCCTGCGGATACCGGGGCGTGGACATGTGTCTTTTGATGCCATATTTTTTGAAAAACTTCGCCAAGTCTTTGTCCATGAACTGCGGACCGTTATCGATGATAATGGAGTATGGGATGCCGAAGCAGCAGATGATGTTCTTCCATATGAAGTGTTTAATGTCCGTATGGGTAGTTGTAGTCATAGGTTCGGCTTCGACCCATTTTTTGAAGTACTCGGTCTCTACGATCATCATGAATCTGCCCCTAGTAGCAGGCAGCATTGGTCCTACCAAGTCAATCGCCCACTGCATGAATGGCCAATGGCTCGTCTACGGGTGGAGTTCGCTGGCAGGTAGTGCGGGCACGGGCTTGAAGTGATGGCAGCTGTCGCATCTTCGTACATACTCCTTGGCATCTTAATGCATGGTTGGCCAGTAATAACCAACGTTGAGAGCTTTTTGCGCCAGAGAGCGACCTCTAAAGTGCTTTTTACGCTTGGGAGCGACCTCCATAGTGGTTTCCTCATACGTCATCGTGGATCGAGCTAAGAATCTTCGAATGAGGATGTCATTCCACATGTAGTAGTGCGCTGCCTTCATTTGGAGCTTCCTAGACTCCAGTCTATTTACGGGTAGCGTTCCATTGACTATGTAGTCGATGATGGGATCTTGCCAACTCAGGGTTGTGTTGATTTACGCCACCTCGACTGTTGGTTCCTCATCTATGCTTAGCTTTTCCAAGTACTCTACTAGGATGGAAAGCCTAAGCTGATAGTTTAGTGTGGAGCTTAGGCTTGCTAGTGCGTCTGTGTGGGCATTCTCTGCACGTGGAACTTGAGTGAGTATGTATGCCTAGAACGTCGCTAGCTGCTCTCGTACCTTCTCGAGGTATTTGGCCATCCTTGGATGCTTTGTTGCGTACTCCCCTGAGGTTTGGTTGGTGATCAGCTGAATAGATCGCAAGCTTCTTAACCACTAGGTTTTTTGCCAAACAGAAACCTGCTAGTAGGGCTTCATACTCTGCTTTATTGTTTGATGCCTTGAAGGTTAAAGTGATTGCCTGTTTGAGCATTAAGCCGTCCAAAGTAGTGAGAACTAGGCTTGCCTCCGATCTTTAGTGGTTGGATGATCCATCGACTTGCAACTGCCAAAAATCTCTATCAGAGGGGTTGGCACGGCTATGGCATGCTCGGCTGCATCAGGGGCATTTTTAGGTTGTGAGGCTGCATCCTTCAGGATTGGTGTGAATTATGCTATGAAATCTACCAACGCATGGGCTTTTATCGCCGTGCAGGGTTGGTATACTAAGCCGTATTGGCCCAGTTCCAGTGCCCATTTCATCACTCGTTGGGAAGCGTATGGACTATGTAGAACTGATCACAGTAGGTACTGTGTCATGACGATGACCAGATGCCCTTGAAGTAGGGTCTTAGCTTTCGAGTTGCAACAACTAGCACCAAAATTAGTTTTTCAAACTTCAGGTATCTAGTTTCCACATCGAGGAGAGCTTTGGATGTGTAGAATACCGGCAGTTGGGATCACGAATCCAGTATTTTCTTTATTAGGCTTGTGCATGGCAATCTGATTGTAGCCTGAGTACGCGTTCAAGAATCTGAGCAGTTGGTTCCCGGACGTTGAAATCAGTGTAATCCATGCATACTCTCCATTTGCCCTGCTTTTTTTTCATCACTAGTACTACGTTGGCCAGCCATGTTGAGTGTGCCACTTCCTCAATGAATATGGTCTCCAGTAACTTGTTAATTTCAGCCTCAATAATCGCCACTCGCTCGGGTGCGAAATGTCGCCTTTTCTAGATCACAGGTTTGCTAGCGGGGTCGACGTGTAACTTGTGGCAAGCTATCACTAGATCAATGTCGGGCATGTCAGAGGGTGACCATGCGAATACATCACGATTTTCCCTAAGGAAAGCTGTGAGTTATTCTTTTTCCATCGGGCTCAGATGTGAGCCAATTCAAGCAATCTTTTCTGGTTGGCGAGGGTTAAGAATGATGTCTTCGGCGTCCTCTTTGGGTTTCCATCCTAACTCATCTTCCAGGGCATTGTCGACATTGACGCCATTTTCTTTACCTGCCTGCTGTAATTGCTATTTGGCAGAAGTAGGGTCATCTTTCTGCACTTCAGCTGTTATTGCTGGGGCGAAAGAATTCTTCTTTGATTCCTTCAAAACTTACACAGTGCATCGCCTAGACATGGCCTGGTCGCATTTGATCTCTCCGATAACTCCTCTTAGGATGCAAAATTGGATTTTCTGATACTCGATCGAGGTCACAGCTTAAATCTTCACTAGCCAGGGTCGGCCCAATATCCTGTTATGGGGGTCGCTGATGATTATGAAGGCCTGCGATGAGACAATCAATGGGCTGGTTACGTTGAGTGTGATAATGCCAATGGCGGTTGAGGTAAGTTCGTTGAATTCAGTCAAGACATCTGCCTTGCGTTGGATCGTGCTTTCCAGGCCCTTCTTCTGGATGATTGACAGTTGTAGGATGCTGTTGTCCACCATAATTTAGTCAAGAGCTGCTGTTACTCCCTTAGCGTCCTGCTCGTTGAAGCGGACGATTGGTCCAGGTACAACATCGATGGCTTGAACCTGATAAACCGATATCGCCTGCTGGATTTTCCTTTTCTTGGAATTGTTGGTGGCCCATAGATGCTTGGATTCGATAAAAATTATGTTGATTCGAATTGTCCTAGCTGGCAGCGGCTACCGCGTTCTGGGCTCGGGTTTAGGCCTGCTGTGCAGCAAGGCCTGTTGTTGTAGTGGGCTGGGTCTTTTGCCCTGAGCCTGCTATGGCAGCTGCCAAATTTTGGGCCTCCTACCCATGGGATTGGAAATGGACCTGGGCCTCTACCTAAGGTTTGGTAGGGTACGACGTTGCCAAGGCAGCGGCGGTGAAAATGGTGTCGTGGCCTGGTGGCCTTGCTGTGGTTGCTAGGTCACGATGGTGATGGTGGTGGCGTGGCTTCGCGGCCGTAGGGCTCCTTCTACCGTCGTGTTGAGCCTTGAGGACCTCCATCGTGGGGCTATGTCCTCGTCTCCACTCTCCGATCCAAATTCTAGCATGTAGGAGGTTCCGTTCGTCGTAGTTTATGAATTTCCTACCATTGTATCCTTTCTCCAGGGATTGATCAAGAAACTTTTCTAGGAAAAATTAATTAATACGGCGTGTGAGAAATTCAACATAACAAAAAATTCAAGAAACTACGAAAATGCACCAATTTGAATCAGTTCTCAATGAAAGCACCAATTTGTCGATGCAAATTTCTGCCGTCTTCAGTCTTGACGAAAATGCACCTGCAAAACAATTAACACCTTTGATCAAAGACCTCCCACGCGGTGAGGGGGGTTAGGTCAACGGATCTCTGATACCTAAGTTAGTTTCTCTGAGAGAGTAAAGTGTTTAGGGCTTTTTTAGGGTTGCAAAAGCTCTCAAAGTTTGGTAGAATGTGGGGTATTTATAGGGCTAGGGCCGGCCATATAGTGTTTAATGGAGAGGTATTCTCTAAATATTCCTAAGATATTTAATAGGAGATAATATCTTGAGATAAGAGGGTAATTATCCCTAATTGATTTAAATTAGTATTACTTACTTGATTAGAGTCAACCTTCAATTAGGAATGCATTAAAGATAGGATTTAGGTATTAATCCTTATCTTTAATTCCTTGCCAAAGGCAGGTGAGCTATGGGCAGTTGTGTTCAGCTGCTGAGACATCCAGATGTGTGAGCTACCCGTGAGAGCATTTGAGAAGCCTGCCTATTTATTAAGGGCAATCTTGTCTTTCTTGAATAAAGGTCCACGTGTCGTCTCTAGAATTTTTGAGATTATTTTAGGTTCCACATTATAGACAAAATGTAATTAATAGTTAGATTTTGCATATTGGAATCTAATGGAACAATGGATTCTTATAATGGTTGGATCTTGTGTAGAACTTATACTACTGATTAATACGTGGCACTATTGTAGCTGGACTCGGAATATTATTCAGTAAACCTACTTTATTTAGATTGGGGAAATCGTACGGTTCAACAATCCTCCAGGTTGAGATTGCGCACAGTTCAACAATCCTCCGGTTTGAGATACTGGCCCTTGAGAAAAGACAGTAGTAACACCAGGGGTTCCAACAGAAGAAACTGGCAGAGCTGGTGTAGCACCCACAGTAGGAGACACCAAACTTGTAATTGCTTTTACCTCACTTCCAGAACTTTGAACTCCGGCCAACTGATGCGGTGGTGGAACAGCACTATATACCTGCTGTGGGGGTGCAACAGCACTATAAACATTAGATGATGAAACCCTATGGCAGAAAATGGCAAAAAGTTATATATCATACCAAAGAACAAGCTACAGCACAAAACAAATTAACTAATGGAAATCGGATATTCATGCAATGAGCGGAATCCTACACCCAAAAGTTGTTTCCATACCAAATTTAAGCTCTACATATTGGGTGAAACAAATATGTTTTTATAATAAGCAGAAACGATGAATATTTCTAATTGATAAATAGTGGAAGGTTTATGAATACAGGTAAATCACACTTTACATTTCCCAAAATGAATGCAACGGATTAAGAAAACAGGTAGAGAATGCCTTACAACGATTAAAACAATTACCTAGAAACACCACAATCCACACTAATCGTATCCAGAAGATTTTCAGCCAGAAGCTTAGCATCTTCAAGACATTTTGGATTACTGCGTGACAAGAATAAATGCAACGGTAGCTGTCCCTCTCCAAGCAAAAAAAGAAAAAATAGATAACAATAACCAACGAAATAACCGTATGCTGGAACAACAGGCCTGCAATAAGCTAATATGGCATAAAGAAGGTGATACCTTCGCCATGTACATTCTCAATATTTTCTGACCACGCCCTCTGAGTAAGACAGTTGCTCCTGTTTCATTCATAATGTGATTTATATACTGGACCTGCATGTACAAAACCGTGATAGAATAGAGAAATTGATTTATAAGATGTTGCCACTTGTAATTAGATTAGAAGATATGTTAGTTAAGGAAGTTAGCTTTGTAGTTGTAAGAGTATAAATATCTCAACATTGTATTACTTGGTCATTAAGAAATATATCAAGAAAATTCTTCTTCTTCTTCTCTCTCTCTCTCTCTCTCTCTCTCTCTAAGTCTGATGCATTCTTCTTCTTTACTACATAAGATTGATCTTAGTTAACATGGTATCAAAGCCATTGTTGCCTACGCATAATCTTCGATCCTTCTCCTCTGCTTCCGCTCGGTTTGAAGGTGTCTTCGCACTCATCAATTTGTCTTCGGTATCTCTAATTCTCTTCGTCTTCTTGCGATTCGGATTTCTAGGGTTTCTTGGGTGGTCGTGATCTTTCTTTGATCATCTTCTCTGCTTCCTTCAATCTTGCATATCAACTGTTTGCTATAATTCCTCATTGAGTTTTTCAGAAGAAATTTCAATGGTGATTGCAACGCAACTTCAACTTATGCAATCTCCGATCACCGCCTTAATCTCCACCACCTCGACTTCGGTGATGTCAAATTGGATCACTCCAATTACCTCAATTGGCACTTTCAGATACAACTTTTGTTGGAAAGCAATGGTATTATGGCGTTTGTTGATGGCTCGCACCCCTGTCCTTTTCAACATTCAGTTCCTACTGGTGAATCTGGTATACACTCTAGCTCTACTACTTCTGTTGAAACAGATGAATTTGTGGTTTGGAAAATGCATGATAGGGCTATAATGCAATTGATTATTGCTACTTTGTCACCTGTTGCGTTGTCATGTGCTATTGGTAGTAAGAGCTCTCGGGATCTTTGGATTTGTTTGAAAGAACAGTTCTCTACTGTGTCTAAGACTACTATGTTTCAAATGAAGTTAAATCTTCAGACAATAAAGAAAGGGTTTGATTCGGTGTCTCAGTATCTTCATAGAATTAAAGAGGCTAGAGATTACTTATCTGCTGCTGGGGTTTATTTTGCTGATGAGGACATGGTTATTCTTGCTCTCAATGGGTTACCCTCTGAATACAACACATTTCGATGTGTTATTCGGGGTCATGAGAATGTGATCTCTCTCAAAGAGTTTCGATCTCAATTGCTTGCTGAGGAGATCATTGTCAAAAACTCTACAACTACACCCTTTATTACTACAATGGTTGCCAATAATGTCTCTCATTCTTGAAAGAATCAATCATCTAATCCTTCATCTAGCTAGTCTCAATTCTTTTCTGGGGGTTACAAGCAGTTTAATGGGAATAAAAACAAAAGGAAAGGCGGGTTTAATCAAGGGGCTCGATTCTATTCACCCAAACAGTCTACTTAAACCCATGTGCTTCCTACACCAAATTCAGGCATACTTGGTCAATCACCAGTACAATATTTTGGTAATCCAAGTGCACCATTGTTGCCTACTTGTCAAATATGTAATGTTGTCAGTCTAAACCTCCTGATAGAGTCAACTGTCAAATATGTGGCAAGCACAATCACAACACACGGTACTATTTTTACAATGACAAGGGTCCTAATTTTGGTGGCCCTACTCGACCGTTCTATCCTTCTCAATTGCAAACCTCCACATATGGTGCTCCAAGTTATAATGCTTCACTTCAGCATTCATCAATGCAGTCTCAACCTTTTCTTCCTCATCAACAATCTCCACAAGCACTGCATACTGTGATGACTCAGTTACCATCATCACCATCTACTTCTGATTCTAATCCTCAAGTATGGCTTACTGACTCTGGAGCTACTAATCACATAACTACCGATCTCAGCAAGCTATCTCTGGCATCTCCATATCTTGCATCTAAGACCATTCAAACTGCTAATGGTGAAGGTTTGCATGTGTCTCATATTGGTAGTACAGTTCTTAATGTTTCCAAATTGAATTATGTGCATCCAATTAAGCTCAACTATGTGTTATATGTTCCGAAGTTGACACAAAACTTGTTATATGTGCATCGAATCTATTTAGATAATAATTGTTGGCTAATTTTCGATGCTTTGTGCTTCTGGATTCAGGACAAGGCCACATGGAGGATCATTTACAAGGGAATATGTAGTAATGGACGCTATCCAATCCCTTGCCTTTCTGCAACTTCTCATGCAACACATTCAGTTCCAATTCAAGCTAAAGCATTCCTTGGTCAGCATATTCATTCTACAACTTGGCACAATAGACTAGGTCATCCATCTAATAACATTGTTTCTTTGATGTTAAAGCAAGCTAATATCCTTTGTTCAAAACCCTCATTACCTGTAATATGCTCTAGTTGTTTGAAGGGCAGGTTTTGTAAACTTCCCTTTTCATTAAGTATCAATAAGTCTGTAAAACCTTTTGATGTTATTCGCAGTGATCTTTGGGGTCCAACTCATTCTGTTTCCATTGATGGTTACAGATATTATATAACCTTTATTAATGAATGTACAAGACACTGTTGGATGTTTCCATTGATCAATAAATCTGATGTCTTTCCTACCTTTGTTGCATTCTATTCATTTGTTCTTACTTAGTTTGCAACTGCTATTCAAACCTTACAGAGTGATGGAGGGGGGAGTATGTTAGTAAGGCTTTTCAGTCATTTCTTCTTGATAAGGGAATTACCCATCAAATTTCTTGCCCTTACACACCCAAGCAAAATGGTCTAGCTGAGAGAAAGCATAGGCATATTATTGAAACAACTGTGACCTGTTACAAACAGCTAGGTTACCTGCAAGTTTTTGGTCTTATGCATGTCAAACAGCTGTATACCTCATTAATTGAATGCCCACTTCTGTGCTACAAAATAAATCTACTTTTGAATTCTTGTTTGGACATATTCCTATTATTTCACATCTCAGAATATTTGGATGTGCTTGCTATCCATTGTTAAAGCCTTATAATGACACTAACTTACAAGCCAAGACCACCAAGTGTATTTTTCTGGGGTATGCTACCAAATATAAAGGGTCTATATGTTATGAGGTTTCTAAACAGAGAGTTTATATCTCTAGACATGTAGTATTTGATGAGAATCAATTTCCTTACACAGACTTGTTGGTACACATTAAAATATCATCTCTATCTTTTGCAATTCTCAGTTCACAACTTCCAGCACCTGTGATTTCCAATGATAATGTTGTTTTGCCTATGCCTACTTCTCTTTCCTCTTCTATATCATGACTCATCATCTTTACCTACCAATTCTCCTATACAAATCTCTCCCATTACTTCATCACCACTGTCATCTTAGTCCATTACTGGTTCTTCCACTTTTAGTCCTCAAGTCCCTGTGGCACTTGTCAATAGTTTTGAAGCTTCTCCAGAAGAACCATTTGGTCCTGATACTTTGCAAGTGGTGTTGGAGGTTCCACCACTCAATTTGCATCCTATGCAAACTCGGAGAAAAAGTGGAATTATCAAGAAAAAAAAACTTTATTAGCTACTATTCAAGAGTCTGAGTGCACTGATTTGTCTCTCATTGAACCAACTTTTTATAAAAATGCAATGAATGATCCCACTTAGTTGAAAGCTATGCAAGAGGAAGTCAGTGTTTTACATAAACAAAGTACCTCGAGTATGGTGGTATTACCTTTTACAAAGAACTTGGTAGGCTACAAGTGGATATTCAAGATTAAGAAACATTCTGATGGCACTATTGCTCGTCATAAAGCTCGACTTGTAGCTAAAGGGTGCAGTCAAGAACCTGGAATTGATTATGGGGAAACCTTCAATCCTGTGGTTAAACCCACCACGGTTCAACTAGTATTGGCTTTTGCAGCTCAGTTCAATTGGCCTCTTAGGCAACTAGATGTAAAGAATGCCTTTTTACATGGCATTTTGGAAAAAGAAGTGTATATGACCTAGCCTCCTGGTTTTGTTGATGTCAACAGTTCTCACCTTGTTTGCAAGTTGCACAAGTCTCTATATGGACTTAAGCAAGCTCCTAGAGCTTGGAATGATAGGTTTACAAATATCTTGCCTTAATTGGGTTTTCAAACACTTATTCTGATTCTTCCTTGTTTGTCAAGACAGTTGATTCTAGTATTGTCATTATGTTGCTTTATGTGGATGATATTATTATCACAGGGAGTGCAACTGAAGCTATGCAACAGGTTATTAGTGCATTAACCAATGAGTTTGATATCAAAGATCTAGGGGATTTGCATTTCTTTTTGGGCACTCAAATATCTAGAATTGCAAATGGCTTATGTTTGTCTCAGTCCAAATATATTTTGGATTTTCTTACTAAAACTGAGATGATTGATTCCAAGCCATGTGAGACTTCTTGTTTTCCTTACAACAGGCTTCTCAAAGATGATGGTGCTCCCTATAACAATCCTACGTTGTACAGGAGTGTAGTAGAAGCATTGCATTACCTCACATTTACAAGGCCTGATATAGCATTTTTTGTCCATCAAGTGTGTCATTTCATGCAAAAACCTATGATTGCTCATTTCACTGTTGTCAAATGCATATTAAGGTACTTAAAGGGTACCATTCACCATGGTCTCTATTATTCAAAAAGACCGATGCAATTAAAGGCTTTTAGTGATGCTGATTGGGCAGGAAACCCTAATGATAGGAGATCTACTACTGGCATGGCTGTATTTTTAGGAAACAATCCTATTTCCTGGTCATCTAATGAGCAATTGATAGTCTCTAGATTATCCACAGAGGCTGAATATCGAGCCTGTTCATATACTTCAGCTGAATTAGACTAGATTCAGCAACTATTAGTATTTCTGCATGTTCCTCTCACATCACCACCTGTTTTATTTTGTGATAGCTTGTTAGCAATTGCTTTGGCTTTTAATCCTATTCAACATCAACTTACTAAGCACATTGAGGTTGATGTTCGTTTTGTGCATGAAAAAGTTGCAAATAAGCAGCTTTCTGTTCAGTTTGTGTCATCTAAAGAGCAGTTTGCTGATATTTTGACTAAAGGTTTGAGTTCTCCTTTGTTTCATACACACTGTAACAATCTCATGCTTCGTGCATCGAACCATGAGTTTGAGGGGGGATGATAGAATAGAGAAATTGATGTATAAGATGTTGCCACTTGTAATTAGATTAGAAGATATGTTAGTTAAGGAAGTTAGCTTTGTAGTTGTAAGAGGATAAATATCTCAACATTGTATTACTTGGTCATTAAGAAATATATCAAGAAAATTCTTCTTCTTCTTCTTCTTCTTCTTCTTCTCTCTCTCTCTCTCTCTCTCTAAGTCTGCTGCGTTCTTCTTCTTTACTACATAAGATTGATCTTAGTTAACAAACCGAACATCAACACCACAAAAACAATTTCTCCCCAATTGTATGAAGATGTCAGATATGTTGGAATTTATTGTTAGCCACATGCATAGACTACAACCTAATACTGGAAACGAAGAGCAAAACTTGATCAAGCCATCGTAAGATGAATAAGGAAGAATCTTCTACTCAATGGGGATCTGATGTTCTCACTAGAATAGAGCTACTTTGCAGATAAAGAACGTGTTCCTCTTGAGTAGGGACTTATCCTTTTATATACGTGTAACCATAACCATTTCCTCCTATCAAGGAAAATGGTTTGTTTAAAACACATGTCTATAGTACTCCAACATGGGATATCCACTCACCAACATGTTTAAACCTTAATGTCCTACTTTAAAGGAAGAAGTTTATTCACATATTAATTACTCTAACCATTCTCAGTTTCAACTAAACTCAAAACCCTAATGAGAGAAGTTTAGAGTCCAAGAGGGTTCCAACATTCTCCCACTTAGACCTAAACTCATCATCTTTGTTTGAGTAATGTTTCTACTAAAAACAGTTCCTTAGTGATCAATGAGTCATTAAGTAAATTAACAATTCCTCACACATCCACCATGAACGACTCAAGTCATAGAACTTCATAAAAGTTTGCACAGAATGGTACAGTCACTCTGAAATCACTATAACATGGAATATTTCACGTATGATGCTTAAACATGTTAGCTATAAGAGAGATTTACTATATGCTCACACTAGATATACCATTACCTTATTGTTGCCTTAGTTAATAACAACCCATCTTCAGCTATTCTATATGCTGAAAAGAGGGATCAAATAGCCACCTGAAAAGTTTTTAAAAAACAATCGAATATTTTCTTGTATTACTTGTTTAGAAATATATATACATCAGTACTATTATAGTTTTACAAGGAAACAAATAACATATACACAAACCTACTTAATAAAGGACTCCTATTATTTACATTCCCTATTTTTCCTAATATTGACTCACGCTAACACTCCCCCTCAAGTTGGTGCATAGATATCACACATGCCCAACTTGACAAGTGAGTCATCAAACCTTCGACTACATACTGCATGAGTTAGAACGTCTGCAAGTTGCTCATCTGACTTCACAAAAGGTATTGACACAATCTTCCTTTCAAGCTTCTCTTTAATAAAATGTCGATCAACTTCCACATGTTTTGTCCTATCATGCTGTACCGGATTATCAGCTATATCTCTTGCTGACTTATTATCACAGTATAGTCTCATGGTTTCCTTTGGCTTGAACCCAAGCCCCTCAAGAAGCTTTCGAAGCCAGAGAATCTCACAAATGCCGTGAGCCATCCCTCGATACTCGGCCTCAGCCGAGGATCTTGATACTACCTTCTGTTACTTACTTCTCCATGTGATTAAATTGCCTCCTACAAAAGTAAAATATCCCGAAGTAGACCGTCTGTCACCTACACTTCCTGCCCAATCAGCATCCGTGAACCCCTCAATCCTAAAATGTCCATGCTTCCGATAGAGAACTCCTTTTCCAGGTGCAGACTTTAAATAAGCTAAGATACGCATAACAACAGCCATATGATCTTCACTAGGTGAATGCATAAATTGACTTACTACACTTACTGCATAGGCAATATCTGGTCGTGTATGAGCCAAATAAATTAGTCTCCCTACAAGTCTCTGATATCTCCCCTTATCAACCGATTTCTGATTCGGATCCAAACATAGATGATGTTTTTCAACAATAGGAGTATCAACTGGCTTACATCCCAGCATACCAGTTTCTTTTAACAAATCCAAAACATACTTACGTTGTGACAAGAAAATACCTTTCGAAGATCGAGCAACTTCGACTCCAAGAAAATACTTCAAATCCCCTAGGTTCTTCATTTCAAACTCAGCCGCAAGATTTCTCTGCAGCCTTGAAATCTCATCACAATCATCCCCAGTAATAATCATGTCATCTACATAGATGATTAAGGCTGTCACTTTTTTCTGTCTCCGTTTAACGAACAATGTATGATCAGAATGACTCTGATAATACCCAATCTTTTTCATAACTTGAGTAAACCTATCAAACCATGCACGAGGCGATTGCTTCAGCCCATAAAGAGACTTACGCAACCGGCATACTTCGGTACTTCTACCAGCACTGTACCCAGGAGGAAAATCCATATATACTTCTTCCTCCAAGTTCCCATGGAGAAAAGCATTTTTCACATCAAACTGTTTTAATGGCCAGTCCATATTAGCAGCTAAAGAAATCAGAACACGTACCGTATTCATCTTGGCAACCGGAGAGAACGTCTCTTGATAATCTACACCATATGTTTGGGTGTATCCTTTAGCTACCAACCTTGCTTTGTACCTGTCTATTGATCCATCGGCTTTGTATTTGACAGTAAACACCCACCGGCATCCAACTGTTTTTTTTCCCTCCGGCAAGGACGTCACCTCCCAGGTATTATTCTTCTGTAACGCCAACATTTCTTCATCCATTGCATTTGCCCACTTTGGATCCTTTAGAGCCTCATCCACACGAGTTGGTACTCGAATAGCCTCCATATTGTCTATCAAGGTCTTACGCTCTGGTGCAAGACCATTGCATGAGACATAGTTGGCTATCGGATACTTTACTTTGCCTTCCGGAGAAAACCTGTCAGGTGGCACACCCCGATTTTGTCTCGGTGGCAGCTTATATGTATTTACATCAGTACTTGCATTAGTTACATAATCATCCACAATACTTACCTCAGGTTTATTCAGAGAAGAATCATTGGGCATCACCGTGGAGCTAGAGAGAGAGGGGGTTACACAAGTAGGCTCAACAATGAACTGTCCTGACTGTGGATCACTCTCGGCATCTTATGCTTCTGACTGCATGCTGCTCTCGGCAGCAACTTCTGGCACGGCATGTATGATCACTGCCGCATTAGGCACGGCACCAGCATGCACGGCCTCAACATCAACCACAGTATTTTCTCCCAAGTCCAACCATTCCAGATCACCACTAGAGCTCTCCCCCTGGTGATCTGAAGATGAAGATACGGGGGCATAAAAAAACTCCGATTCAGAAAAGGTCACATCCATAGTAACATACATATGCCGAGTCTCAGGGTGATAACATTTATATCCTTTTTGGTGAGATGAGAAACCAACAAACACACATCGAAGGGCACACGGATCCAACTTAGTGCGATGAATTTTCGGAATATGCACATAAGCCACACAACCAAATACCCGGGGCTTGAGAGTATGAGTAGACATCACCTGAACATGTTGAGTGAGAACTTGAAGAGGAGTTCGAAAGTCAATCACCCGAGAGGGCATACGATTAATCACGTAGACCGCATAAGTAACTGCTTCAGGCCAAAAAATCTTAGGAACAGATGCGCCCAGAAGTAGAGCACGTGCCGTTTCTAAGATATGGCGATTTTTCCGTTCAGCCACTCCATTTTGCTGTGGAGTATAGGGACAGGTTGTTTCATGGAGAATGCCTTGATCACAAAGAAACTCCGACAACTCACAATTAAGATACTCACCACCATTATCAGAACGAAGAACTTTAATTACAGATAAGTATTGTGTCCGAATCATTTGAGAAAAGGTTCGGAATACCATACCAACATCACTCTTATTTTTCACCACATATAACCACGTCATACGAGTGCAATCATCAACAAACGTAACAAACCACTTAATCCCAGAAGAAGTAACAACAAGAGATGGTCCCCAAACATCAGAGTGCACAAGTTCAAACGGTAAAGCTCTTTTATTCATACTAGGAGGAAACGAAGCCCGATGACTTTTAGCAAGAATACATACTTCACAATGTAAGTCTGATTCATTTATTCCACTAAATAGACTAGGTAACATACGCCGTAAATACCCAAAAGATGCATGCCCTAACCGACGATGCAACAACCACACTTCTTGTAAATTACTAGACCGGGACGCTCGAACCGCATTAGCTCTGCCAGAAACGACGTCGTCCACATAGTACAACCCCTCTCTCTTAGTGCCACGCCCAATTATCTCCTTGGTCTGAATATCCTGAAGGAGACAAAATGATGGATACATTAGAACAACACAATCCAATTGTTCAGTAACCTGTGGTATGGATAACAGATGATGGGATAAAGAAGGAACAAGCAAGCAATGATGTAGGGGAAGTGTAGGGGTAAGATGCACAGTGCCGGCACCACACACGGGTGCCAAAGTACCATTGGCAGTTGATATATTTTTCCTGTGAGATGTGGTCATGTATTGAAACATATTTTTATCATATGTCATGATCCGTTGCACCAGAATCTAAAATCCAACCTGTATTTGCCATTTAATAATACGCAAAAATGACAATCACAAGTACACGGCAAGCACAGCACCCTACCAATTACGGAACCACAAGTTGCAAGAACAAACAAGCAGCAGCCACTCACGGCAATTACCCACGGCAAAACAGACAGCAAGCAGATTGCAACAGTAGAGCAATATTCCCACGAGGCACAATACGAAATATAATACACGACACACTTGCTGCAATAAGTACAGCAGCAAAGCCACAATACGCTGCTACAAAAAACACACAGCACACACGCAGCAGTTGTCTCTTCCTGCAGTCTTTGTTCTCCTTCGTTCCTCACGACACCAGCAGCACGCAATACACAGTAGCACGCAGCAAGTAATTGACTTTGCTGCAAGGATGCAGCGGGAAAAATTTGCTGTGTGTTTCCCTTTACGAAAGCAACAGCACGGCACACTAAGTCTTGGCAGCAACAGACACAGTACAATTGCAGAAAAACACAGCAATTTGTACACAACTCTCACGGCAGCAGCAAGGTATTATGCTGCACAGCAATATACAGCAACAGACTGCACACACAGCAGTACCACAACCACACGGCAACCCTGTTTTCACACACACAGCAACACTGTTTGCTGCAGAAAAATTGCAGAAAAACACTGCAGAAAAAACTACACTGCACTGCTGCACACGGTACACACGCAGCAAGCAGCAATACCACACACGGTACCACTGTTTTCTGCAGAAAATTTGCAGAAAAATAGTCACCCAAGCACAGCGGAAAAACTAGGGTTTCGGCGCTCTTGATACCAAATAGAACTTTTACGGAATATTTTCTTGTATTACTTGTTTAGAAATATATATACATCAGTACTATTATAGTTTTACAAGGAAACAAATAACATATACACAAACCTACTTAATAAAGGACTCCTATTATTTACATTCCCTATTTTTTCTAATATTGACTCACGCTAACAGCTTTGTTGTAGAAATATCACATATATGATCATACCTTCTCAGCAATGTCTCATTAATGATTACCAGCTCAAACCAATAGCAGTACATGAAATGAAATCAAAATTCATCTATTGGTAATAAATAACTACGAAGCAAATAAAACAAGACTAAGGTTTTACTCCCCATAGTCACGGAATCAAATGACTCCAATACCCCATCTTTGCAACGTGCTCTTTAAACACAGAGACTTTGGTCCTTTATCAAACTCCAATGAGTTTTCCTAAATACTTCTAGGGAAGCATCACTTCTGCCATATAGAACTACGAATTTAATTGAAAACACAATGGTCTTAAACAGAAACAACATAGTGCGAACAACACTTTCGATAAAATTTTGGAACATGTATGCTTTGGTAGCAACCTTGCTACGTCAATCAATCTATACAAAAGCATACCATAAAATTCCTTTTTTCCTTTTAACTCTCCTTAGCATGCTAATTAATCACAATCTCAATGAAACAATATCACAATCTTTCCTCCACAAGATATCCCATCCATTCCTTAGCATTCGTTTAAACATTTATGATGGATACACAAAATCATACCAAAAACCATCAAACAATAAAAGCTAATTAGACCAATAGAGATATAGGTATAAATTTTAGGTCATATTAACATCATACCCATTATAAAAGATTAACATGAAACCATCGCAACCATGTGGAAGAGACGGAAGATTGACAATGTACACATAGATCATACACTTATGCAACTTAATCATGTTGTCATCATTAAAATCATGACTCAACACCATTTCTTTCAACAACAAGAGATGCACACAGTAGAAAATAAGTTCGTAAATGGAGACTAACAATGAGGCAAAACAGATTTTGCAAGCCCGTTATTATTGAAATCAAAGTGTATAAGTGCACACATGCCTTAGCATTTTATAAATGCAACAAATTTATCGAGCATTGACAGCTAAACTTTGTAGTGGTATCCTAAAAAAGGACGTTTACTGAAATCAAAATGTATATATTAACTTTCTTCCCCACAACCGCTAAAACTGACTTGGGCCCTAACACAAACCTGATCAATCCTTGGTTAATCTTCGTGGGTAAAATATATTTGTATCAATAAGTATCATGAAGAGACAAATATATATCATGCAACCGATTCCAGGCCACAAAACCACAAACTATAATGGGGCTCATAGTGAAAATATTTGTAACTGAAAACACATAACTTTATCCTCGGATCAAACATTACACGAGTTACCTTCATGAGAAACTTTCAACACCTTTGGGCAAGATGAAGCTTTCAAAAACTCTTGTGAAATAGAATTCATACTATGCCATCTTAATTGAACCAAAAATAACAATCTACACCTTTGGGCAAGAAGATCATCCCTTTGTTATAATTAAGATGCAAGTTTGATCAAAGAACCTTGAAATCACCGTCCTAATATCAAGCAAGTCATTGCACTTTGCTTAGTCGATGCAAGTACGTGATAACTTTGATCAAATTGAACCTGAAATTAAACAAAAACAAGCACATAAAGTGAATGGCAGGCATACGTGATATAGGTGCATAAAGCAATGATATGTTTCATTATTCTGTATTCCAAGTTTGCCAAATTCAGCACTAGATCAGACATGCTTTTCGATGCTTCAAAGCCAGCAGTTCAGTGCATGCTGCAAAGGCCAGGCAAGCATCATATCGTAGATTGTAGACTAGAAAACTAGCCATAAACACACTTCGAAACAAATTCTATTTCCAGAATGTTATGAGAAGCACAAGGCAGCTCCAATAGTATGTAGTAAGATCACCAATAATTGTCTAAGTAAAAAAACTAATAAGAACTAACTCAGCAAGCAAAAGGAGCGTTACAATTAAACAAATGGAAGAGGTAAGACTCACTTTGATATTCAATTAATCTCAATTTTCAGTATTCTTGAAAATGATCGCTTCATATATTATCAAGTACGAAGAATAAAATATCATGTGCGATATGGTGGCTTACATCCTTGTTTCTGCTGGCTTTGGTTGTTAAGATTCATACAGATTTCCTATGTATAAGATTTTATCAAAATTGCCTACATTTCATCATAGCACTCCAACTTCGTTTTCAAAGTCAAGTGCATGCAACAATGATTTAGTTGTATGGTATCCAGTCTAACAATCAGTTTTGAAATGAAAAGGTTTTGACGTGTGTACGCACTTGCTTACCAATTAAATTATGCTCACATTTCATACGCACAACAAAAATATATTGCTTTACCACATCACTACTAGAGTGAGATTCATAATATATGTATACAATTACCAGTAGACATATTAAAATAAGATAACAAAAACTTACTAAGCTACAATTGCACTACACCAATGGCTATGTGCCAATATATATTTATATATCAATATGTATTATAGTGCACTCAAGAAGACATTACCTGTATGCAAAGAGTGCAACATCAAACAACACATATTTATGTTACACCTTTGGGCATGAAACATAAACTGTCAAATATGCATTATGCATCCTTATTTGTATAGCTATTTTACAAAATTCACATTCCAACTTGAATCACATCTTTGAACAAGAGACTAAAATTACCTTACGAAATCATGAAATACTATACACTGAGTCACAATTTGAACCAATCATTATTCCTTTCTTTGGAAAGATTAGCCTCATGTAATAAACTGTTAGTCACAATTTTATGTAAAAATACCTTGAACAGAACTTCCTAATAATTCTCACTTTGGTGTAAAATTATATAACATTTGTTCAAGAATACTTTATCATGGTTGTTGCTCCTCCAAAAGCCGTTAGTTTCAATAACCTCTGAGATGAGTTATCTTTATTACCGTGCCTTTCAACCTGTGTCTACTTTATACACATGAATCATTAGTAATGACAACCATAAACCATAACTAAATTTTTGTCAAATAAAATTCCTGATAATCCCACTTTGGCGAAGATTATTTTATTTGTGTCCTTAACAATATTAATCTTAAGAAGCTAGAAGATGTTAGCAATATAACAAAACATATGTATTTAACCTTTACGTTTATCACCATCCATTTATCTGCAAATACACAGGAAACAAAATGATAATAGCCATGTTGGAGAACAATTCAAAAATAAACAAAAAATAACAGAAATAAACAGAACTTGAAATTCTAATATTTTATTAACCAAAAATACTTGATGTGCAGAATGAAATTATACAATAAATACAGAAACTAATATAAGAATATCAATGATACTAACTTGATCACAAAAGGTAGAGGCTAGCGTAAAAGCTATGTCATTCGAACAGTATTTTCGTCCCACTCTTGTGCTTGTGGTTCTACAACGTCTGCTCGACCAGGATTCAACTATCTAATTCTACAACCCACACTGGATTCTACAATTCTAGCGAATTTGCTTTGTGTGCTTACTATCTGGAAATTTCGTACGTAAGAAAAAGAGGAAGAAAAGATAATCTCACTTGGATACTGTGATTGCAAATATATAGGTTGTTTCACACCCTTTCAAATACTTGTTCAGTGTATTTGAAAGTACACAACTCTTTCTAATAGTTGTGTCTTTTAATCAAAATGTTTTTTAATTAATAAATTAGTTAAAAAACTTAATCCGAAAATTAAAATTAATGAATCTGATTAATTTTAAATTCCAAGGCCCCAAGTGCCCCAATGCCCAAGGCCCTTGTCTTGATTAATTAATATTAATTGTATTTAGGCTATATTATATTCAAGCCTAATCTACACAACCATAGGGCCTAAGCCTTCAATCCATTTCCAAATGGTCCAAGTTCTAATTACTAAGAAGAATGAATAAGCCTATATAAAGGCTAGTGAAAAAATATTGTTGCCCAATGTGGGATAAAAGGGTCTCAAACTCCTACAATACCCCATATTTGAGACGACTCTTTGGTCCTAGAAACACTAAGATACGAGAGTAAACAATAGATGTGACATACATTAGGAGAGGTGTCTTTTGGGCTTGAACCTACCTTAGTATATACTTATCGGATTTACTAGATGACGCAATGAATATAAAATCTTGAACTGTTCATCTCCGCAGTAAACCAAGACAATAAGCAAAATATATGCCACATTTACACATCATAAATTCATACGTTTGTGTTCTTTTCGGTCCTGAACAAATCCTGGATTCATGAGAGTTTTAGAGAATGTAGCCATGTAATTCTCATAAATGCGACCCCACATTTACTCTCATATAGGTGATATTGATTAAGAATAGGCTGTTACTATTCCACTTGATTTACAAGTATCAATATCATTAAACTAATGTATCCTACACCATCAACAGTCACCACACTTCTTCCATCATAGGAATGGGTATGTAAGTGTGTTTCTTCTTGAATCTAGCCAAACCAGTTTGCCTATTGAACCTAGACCATGGGATCTCTAATCAACTAGGTTAGGTTTCCGTTTGGCAGTTTCATTTTACTCTATTGGCTTTAAACCCATTCCCCTCGATGTATGCTTAACTTGCTCTCTAGACAAACCTTTAGTAAGCGGATCTGCAATATTATCTTTTGACTTAACATTGTCAATAGAAATTACACCACTAGAGAGCCATTGCTTTATTTTATTATGCCTTTGTCTAATTTGTCTAGACTTCCCATTGTATACACTATTTTTAGCTCGATATTGTGCAGCTAAACTATCACTGTCTATACATATTGCCGTTACAGGTTTACGCCATATGGGAACATCCTCCAAAAAATCTTTTAACCACTTAGCTTCTCCTCCAGACATATCAAGAGCGATAAATTTCGATTCCATAGTTGATCTGGCTATGCATGTTTGTTTAGAAGATTTCCAAGATATTGCTGCTCCTCCCAAAGTAAATACATATCCACTTGTGGATTTTATATCATTACTATCCGATATCCAATTCACATCAGTAAATCCTTCAAGCACAGGAGGGTACCTTGTATAATGCAATCCATAATTCATTGTATGCTTTAAGTATCTCAATACTCGAATTAAAGCTTCCCAATGATCATGCCCAGGATTGCATGTATATCTACTCAGTCTACTCACTGAGTATGCTATATCAAGCCTTGTACAGTTCATAATGTACATAAGACTTCCAATAACTTGTGAGTATTCACGTTGAGATATAGCATCACCTCTATTTTTCTTAAGTTTGCTATTAGCATCAAAAGTAGTAATTGCATCTTTACTTTCCAAATGACCATATTTTCTAAGTGTAGCTTCTATATAATGGGACTGTGTAAGAATATATCCTTCTTGGTTTCTTTTTATTTTTACACCAAGAATCACATCAGCTAATCCAAGATCTTTCATATCAACACTTGATTTCAATATCTTTTTGGTCCAATTTATTATCTCTTTGTTAGTTCCCATTATAAGCATATCATCTACATATAAGCACAACATAACGCAAGCATTATTTTGAGTTTTTGTGTAGACACACTTATCACACTCGTTTATCTTAAAACCGTGTGTTATCATAATATGGTCAAATTTTTCATGTCATTGCTTTGGAGCTTGTGTAAGCCCATATAGTGATTTCACAAGTTTACAGTGTTCTTGACCTTTAACCACAAACCCCTCGGGTTGTTCCATATATATTTCCTCATCTAATTCTCCATTTAAAAATGTAGTCTTTACATCCATTTGATGTATTTCCATGTTATGGAGTGCAGCTATAGCAATCAACAGTCTTATTGACGTAATTCTCGTTACAGGCGAGTATGTATCAAAAAAATCCAAACCATGTTTTTGATGGTATCCTTTAGCTACCAAACAAGCCTTATATTTGTCAATCGTACCATCAGGTTTTAATTTCTTTTTAAAGATCCATTTGTACCCAATTGGCTTATTGCCATAGGGCAAATCGACTAATTCCCATGTATGATTTTGCATAATGGAATCTATCTCATTGTTAATTGCATCCTTCCAAAATGGAGCTTCAGGAGTGGACATGGCCTTCTTGAATGATTGAGGTTCTGTCTCGATTAATAAGGTCACAAAATCAGGCCCAGAGTCCTTTCGAATTTTTGTCCTTTTACTCTTTCTAGGTTCAAGTTCTTCTTCTTCTTGAACTCTAGACGAGGATGAACCATCATCATGTTCTCTAGGTTCGTCATTAACCTCAGATACATCATCATGTAATCTCTTTTTCAATAAATTAGACTTGCCTATTTTGTATGGAAATATATCCTCAAAAAATATTGCATTTATAGATTCTATAATAGTATTGACATGTATATCACTAACTTCGGAATGAAAAACTAAGAATCTATAAGCTGAACTATTAGATGCAAAACCAATAAAAACACAATCTATAGTTTTAGGCCCTAATTTTGTTCTCTTTGGCAATGGGACTTGTACTTTTGCCAGGCAACCCCACACTTTAAGCAATTTAAACGTTGGGGTTCTTCCTTTCCATAATTCATATGGTGACTCCTTTCTCGTTTTAGGTGGAATTCGATTCAAAATTTTATTTGCAGTAAGTAAAGCTTCACCCCACAAATTGTGTGGAAGCCCATAGTTATTCAACACATAATTGATCATGTCTTTAAAAGTCCTATTTTTCCGTTCGGCAACAACGTTTTGTTGCGGTGTATAAGGGGCTATTGTTTGATGAATTATGCCATGTGTGGCACAAAATTCAGCAAAGGCATGGGACTCATATTCTCCTCCCCTATCGGACCTTAAGACTTTAATATTCTTGTTAAGTTGATTCTCAACTTCTGCCTTATATGTCTTAAACATATCCAAGGTCTCATCTTTACTATGAAGTAAATAAACATAACAATACTTACTGAAATCATCTATAAATGTTACATGATAGTTCTTTCCACCACGAGTTGGATATGATCTAAAATCACACAAGTCACTATGAATTAAATCTAATAAATCATTGGACTTTTCATGCACTGATTTAAAGCTTTGACTTGCAAATTTCGATTCTATACAAGTCTCACATTTAACATTATCTAGATAATCAATTTTGGGCAGCAAACCTAAATTATGCATTCTAAAAAGTGAATGAAAATTTACATGTCCTAACCTAGAGTGCCATAAATTAGACGAATCAACAATATAAGTAGAAGCATTATTTATTTCATTCATAGCATTAGCAAGTACATTTAGTTTGAATAATCCATCAGCAAGGTAACCCTTCCCTACAAACATTCCCCCTTTAGTTAATACAAATTTATTGGACTCAAAAACTAGTTTGAATTCTTTATTACTAAGGATAGGACCAGAAACAAGATTCTTCCTTATATCGGGGACATGCAGCACGTCAAGGAGGGTTAATTTCTTTCCAAAAGTGAATTTCAGAACACATTTCCCTATTCCAGCCACAACATATGCAGATGCATTTCCCATAAACAGCTGCTCGTTTCCCTCGATTTTCTGGTACGAAGAGAACATATTTCTGTCACCACACACATGACGAGTTGCACCGGTATCTATCCACCAACCAGCGTGATCATATACAAGGTTGATTTCAGAAATCATTGCAGCCAAGGCATCCATATTGTTTTCAATCAGGTTCGCACGGTTGTTGTTGCCTTGATTTCCAGGACCTTGATCCTTTCGATGGCGACATTCTTAAGCCCTATGGCCTTTCTTTCCACAAACCCAGCAACTTCCCTTGATTTTCTTGAAGTCTTTGCCTTTTGCACCAGGGACAAAGTGTTTTTCCTTCTTCTTAGTTTTCTGGAACTTCAGCCTTTGCTTTGATGAACTTCCTTCAACAACATTCGCCTTGGCTTCCATACTTGAAATCAGGCCCTTCTTATTCTTTATGTTATCTTCCTCTATTCTTAGCCTGACAATGAGATCCTCAAGGGTCATCTCCTTACGTTTGTGCTTGAGATAATTCTTGAACTCTTTCCAAGAAGGTGGCAGTTTTTCTATAAAGGACGCCACTTGGAAAGACTCATTGATCACCATCCCTTCAACATGAATGTCATGGATGATTTTCTGGAGATCTTCAGTTTGAGAGATAACGGACTTGGAATCCACCATTTTGTAGTCCAAAATTTTGCCCACGACAAATTTCTTCGAACCAGCATCCTCAGTTTTATATTTTTTCTCAAGTGATTCCCAAAGTTCCTTGGTTGTTTTGCATACTACATAGACATCATACAATGAATCATCTAATGCATTGAGAATATAGTTTTTGCAAAGGAAATCATTATGATTCCAGTCATCCATAGCCGTTAAAGTTTCTGCAGAAAAAATATTTTCTCCATCTGCAGTAGGTACAGTCTCGCACAGAACATTAGCCAAATTCAAGGTTGTCAGATAAAACAACATCTTCTGCTACCATTTTTTTAAGTCTCCGCCCTTAAATTTCTCAGGCTTCTCAGAATGAGGTTTAGTTCCTGATTGTTCCATACTGTTCGAAGATTGTTGGAGAACAATTCAAAAATAAACAAAAAATAACAGAAATAAACAGAACTTGAAATTCTAATATTTTATTAAACAAAATACTTGATGTGCAGAATGAAAGTATACAATAAATACAGAAACTAGTATAAGAATATCAATGATACTAACTTGATCATAGAAGGTATAGGCTAACGTAAAAGCTATGTCATTCGAATAGTATTTTCGTCCCACTCTTGTGCTTGTGGTTCTACAACGTCTGCTCGACCAGGATTCAACTACCTAATTCTATAACCCGCACTGGATTCTACAATTCTAGTGAATTTGCTTTGTGTGCTTACTCTCTGGAAATTTCGTACAGAAGAAAAAGAGGAAGAAAAGATAGTTTCACTTGGATACTGTGATTGCAAATATATAGGTTGTTTCACACAGGTATTTGAAAGTACACAACTCTTTCTAATAGTTGTGTCTTTTAATCTAAATGGTTTTTAATTAATAAATTAATTAAAAAACTTAATCCAAAAATTAAAATTAATGAATCTGATTAATTTTAAATTCCAAGGCCCCAAGTGCCCCAATGCCCAAAGGGCCTTGTCTTGATTAATTAATATTAATTGTATTTAGGCTATATTATATTGAAGCCTAATCCACACAACCATAAAGTCCAAGCCTTCAATCCATTTCCAAATGATCCAAGTTCCAATTACTAAGAAAAAGGAATAAGCCTATATAAAGGTTAGTGAAAAAATACTATTGCCCAATGTGGGACAAGAGGGTCTCAAACTCCTACAAGCCATAGCAATGGAATGCCAGGATTTATTAGTTGAAGAAATAAAAAATTAGATAAGAATCAACCTTCACAGAGCATCCCTCTGCACTTTGAGCAACAACGCCAACCTTCAAACATTAAAATCACGTATCTTCATCATGTACACAAAATAAAATACAAATAAATTGCTCAAAAGAATTAAATCAATCCTGCTTACAAGCATAATCATCATGTATAATAACTAAAATGGAATTAAAGAAGAAATATCAACTGAAATAAACTGCACTAACTAATATAGGTTGAAGAATCTAAACTGTAATCCAGTTCTAACAAAATTCAAGCACCATGGAGCTAACAAAGAGAGGAGACGTGATTTGAAAACCTTTTTTGTCTAATGGGATACTTCTGAGCACGAATTTCTGTACAATGATATAATTGTTCATAATTATTGGCTTATTCCTCGTTGAATGAATATGGTCACGATACTGTGTGCCTAATGCGGTATGGAAATTGCTAGCCGGACCCGCTTGCAAAGCAAGTCGAGCAAGACTCCTAGACACGTTGCACTTCCATCCCACCCTCAAAACAAGCTAGGACTCACATCATTAAAAAAACAAAAAAAATAATATAAGTGATCATGAAAAACTCAAAATAACACCCACTAATTGGAAAGAAAAAAAAAAAAAAATTGAAATGGAAATGGAAATGGAAACGGAAACCTCAAACGTGAACGTCAAACGATGAATTTCACTCCATTGTCTCAACAGTGATCATGAGCAAGTATACAAATGACAGTCATCGTATACACATTAACGATAGTTGGATTATTAATTAATTAAAATAAAATAAAGGGTAGCCGAGAGATGCCGAAAAGTCCAATGCTGATAATTTCTTTTCTAATTTTTTAAATTTAAATTTGTGTTAACCTTATTAGTCACTAGCATATGGGCATTGTGAGAAATTTTTTTATTTTTATTTTTGAAATAGAAGGAGAGAGGAAGAGAGTGATAGAGAATGTGGGAGTAGGTAGGTTTTTTTATTTTTTTTTAATTGGAGATATGTTACTATTACATGTAGGTCAGGTTTTGAAAAAAAAAACAACAAAATTTGGTTGTGTGAAATTAAATTTCTGCCCCATATGTTTTATTCATGTTATATTTTAATTAGAAGGTTAAACTGATAATTTTATAGTGTTTTGGTTGACAATTAGTGTTTTATTAATTAATAGAGATAATCTACATCATCATCCAAGTAATTTAATTTTTAAAAGCCTCCAAATTAGTCTTAATCAAGACCGTCGGATCTTATAAGATCTAAAGGCTATAAAGGAGTGTAAAAATATTTATCAAAATATTTATCCCTTGATTGTATCCCAAATAAAATATATTATATATTTATTATTGAAATCTCTAAACTTTATTGGATCTTAGCATCTTTTTCATAGATTTTTGAAGTATTGAAATCTCTAACCTTTATTGGATCTAAGCATCTTTGTCATAGATTTTTGAAGTATGTGTAATGGAAAGCTAACAGAGATCGTGCCAGATTTAGGTTGGGCACTTACACTATCTGCTGCCTTGGTGGAACAGTCAGTTTTATGACTAGCGGAGGCTATAATGTCATTTCTCAAATAAAACAGGTAAACTGTCGCCATCTTAATGAATACGTTATATAAGTGGTATGCAGAATTCCAAAGTCAGGTAGGCAAATAGTAAGCTTGCCGTAACATTCTGATACCTTATTTTACGGGTGAAGCAGAAAGTACTAGTGACTTGCAAGGTTATTGTGTACAGCAGGAGAATCAAGCGGTGAATAAATAGACGAGTAATAATAATAGGTTAAATAAGTTGTTGTCTTCGATGTCATCATCTTTACTTACAAATGTAAACTTTTCATGTAATGGGAGTACTTCTGTGCAAGAATTTCTGTATGTGTTGGGAGGTGGTTTTTACCTGCTAGTGATAAGTTAGTGCACTTCCATCCCATCCTCAAAACAAGCTAGAACCTACATCATTAAAAAAAAAAAAAAAATTAATAAAAGTGATCGTCAAAACTCAAAACAACCACTTATAGAAATAAAAAAAAAAACAAAAAAAAATCGTTAGGACATGAAAAACGCAAACGTAAGCGTCGAAGGAAATGTTTCACTCTTATCTTTGCTAGGGCTAGCAAAGCAAGTCTAGCAAGACTCCTAAACATGTTGCACTTCCATCCATCCTCAAAACAAGCTAGGACACACATCATTAAAAAAATAATAATAATATAAGTGATCATGAAAAACTCAAAATAACACCCACCTATTGAAAAAATAAATTGAAATGGAAACGGAAACCTCAAACGTGAACGTCAAACGATGAATTTCACTCCATTGTCTCAACAGTGATCATGAGCAAGTATACACATAACCATAGTTAGATTAATAATTAATTAAAATAACATAAAGGGTAGTCGAGAGATGCCGAAAAGTCCAATGCTGATAATGCGGGGACCATAATAACCGAAGTTAATTTCTTCATGATTAATAGACACGATTAGATTCTTCGTGCAGCAGCCCCCATAATAGGTTTCTTGTTTTTCTTCAAAAGAAATCTATAAAGAAGATAATAAAGTAAAGCTATTCCAACCAACGAGACTCAACACAAACACAAAAGGAATCAAATTTTCTCTAACACCTAGATGTCATCACAGAAGTATGAATTATGAAATAATAGATTAATTATCAGAACCTTAAATACAATTATGTGATAAAATCTGATATCTAAGATCTGAAAAGGAATAGAGCAGGAGGAAAGAGAAAAAAAATATGGACTATGAGATGAATCTAATGGTGTATATTAATTAGGAAGAAATTAATTATAATAACTTTGAATACCATTATGTGATAAAAAAAATTATACTCAAAACTTATCACGTGGTAAGTTTTGAGTGGTTGGTAGTGTCAGGCACAATCCTGTGACACATAGTGCACTTTGTTACGGAGCTTCTATCGGTTCTGTCAACTAGCCAACATTAACGTAGTTCCTGATAACATCTTTCAGCTTGTCAAAGACAGGATCAAGTTCTTCCACTGCACTTCGATACATTCCTTTCACAACAGCAGCAATTAATTGGGATGACTTAGCGACTGTAATCACGATGCAAATTATGCACGCCATTACAGCGAACCACTCGAATGCTGGAAAAATCACCAGCTCTAAAACCAAGGCAAGAGGTCCGGACAGGAGGCTAATCATATGCATGAGCTTAGCCAGTCTAAGATTTTATCAAAATTGCCTACATTTCATCATAGCGCTCAAACTTCGTTTTCAAATTCAAGTGCATGCAACGATGATTTAATTGTATGGTATCCAGTCTAACAATTAGTTTTGAAATGATAAGGTTTTGACGTGTGTACGCACTTGCTTACCAATTAAATCATGCTCAAGTTTCATACACACAACAAATATATATTGCTTTACCACATCATTGCTAGAGTGAGATTCATAATATATGTATACAATTACCGGTAGACATATTAAAATAAGACAACAAAAACTAAGCTACAATTGCACTACACCAATGGCTATGTGTGAATATATATTTATATATCAATATGTATAATAGTGCAGTCAAGAAGACATAACTCGTATGCAAAGAGTGCAACATCAAACAACACATATTTATGTTACACCTTTGGGCATGAAACATAAACTGTCAAATATGCATTATGCATCCTTATTTGTATAGTTATTTTACAAAATTCACATTCCAACTTGAATCACATCTTTGAACAAGAGACTAAAATTACCTTACGAAATCATGAAATACTATACACTGAGTCACAATTTGAACCAATCATTATTTCTTTCTTTGGAAAGATTAGTCTCATGTAATAAACTGTTAGTCACAATTTTATGTAAAAATACCTTGAACATAACTTCCTAATAATTCTCACTTTGGTGTAAAATTATATAACATTTGTTCAAGAATACTTTATCATGGTTGTTGCTCCTCCAAAAGCCGTTAGTTTCAATAATCTCTGAGATGAGTTATCATTATCACTGTGTCTTTCAACCTGTGTCTACTTTATACACATGAATCATTAGTAATGACAACCATAAACCATAACTAAATTTTTGTCAAATAAAATTCCTGATAATCCCACTTTGGCGAAGATTATTTTATTTGTGTCCTTAACAATATTAATCTTAAGAAGCCAGAAGATGTTAGCAATATAACAAAACATATATATATTTAACCTTTACGTTTATCACCATCCTTTTATCTGCAAATACACAGGAAACAAAATGATAATAGCCATAGCAATGGAATGCCAGGATCTATTAGTTGAAGAAATAAAAAATTAGATAAGAATCAACCTTCACAGAGCATCCCTCTCCACTTTGATCAACAACGCCAAGCTTCAAACATTAAAATCACGTATCTTCATCATGTACACAAAATAAAATACAAATAAATTGCTTAAAAGAATTAAATCAATCCTGCTTACAGGCATAATCATCATATATAATAACTAACATGGAATTAAAGAAGAAATTTCAACTGAAATAAACTGCACTAACTAATATAGGTTGAAGAATCTAAACTGTAATCCAGTTCTAACAAAATTCAAGCACCATGGAGCTAACAAAGAGAGGAGGCATGATTTGAAAACCTTTTTTGTCTAATGGGATACTTCTGTGCATGAATTTCTGTACAATGACATAATTGTTCATAATTATTGGCTTATTCCTCGTTGAATGAATATGGTCACGTTACTGTGTGCCTAATGCGGTATGGAAATTGCTAGCCGGACCCGCTTGCAGAGCAAGTTCAGCAAGACTCCTAGACACGTTGCACTTCCATCCCATCCTCAAAACAAGCTAGGACTCACATCATTAAAAAAAACAAAAAAATTAACATAAGTGATCATGAAAAACTCAAAATAACACCCACTTATTGAAAAAAAATAAAAAAAATTGAATTGGAAATGGAAACGGAAACCTCAAACGTGAACGTCAAACGATGAATTTCACTCCATTGTCTCAACAGTGATCATGAGCAAGTATACAAATAACAGTCATCGTATACACATTAACGATAGTTAGATTATTAATTAATTAAAATAAAATAAAGGGCAGCCGAGAGATGCCGAAAACCAATGCTGATAATTTCTTTTCCGATTTTTTAAATTTAAATTTGTGTTAACCTTATTAGTCACTAGCATATGGGCACTGTGAGAAATTTTTTTATTTTTGCTTTTGAAATAAAAGGAGAGAGGAAGAGAGTAATAGAGAATGTGGGAGAAGGTAGCTTTTTTTTTTTTTTTTTTTTTTTTTAATTTTTTAATTGGAGATATGTTACTATTACATGTAGGTGAGGTTTTGAAAAAAAAAAAAAACAGCAAAATTTGATTGTGTGAAATTACATTTTTGCCCCATATGTTTTATTTATGTTATGTTTTAATTAGAAGGTTAAACTGGTAATTTTATAGGGTTTTGGTTGACAATTAGTGTTTTATTAATTAATAGAGATAATCTACATCATCACCCAAGTAATTTAATTTTTAAAAGCCTTCAAATCAGTCTTAATCAAGGCCGTTGGATCTTGTAATATCTAAAGGCTATAAAGGAGTGTAAAAATATTTATCAAAATATTTATCCCTTGATTGTATCCCAAATAAAATATATTATATATTTATTATTGAAATCTCTAACCTTTATTGGATCTTAGCATCTTTTTCATAGATTTTTGAAGTAATTGAAATATCTAACCTTTATTTGATCTTAGCATCTTTTTCATAGATTTTTGAAGTAATTGAAATATCTAACCTTTATTGGATCTAAGCATCTTTGTCACAGATTTTTGAAGTATGTGTAATGGAAAGCTAACAGAGATCGTGCCAGATTTAGGTCGGGCACTTACACTATCTGCTGCCTTGGTGGAACAGTCAGTTTTATGACTAGCGGAGGCTATAATGTCATTTTCCAAATAAAACAGGTAAACTGTCGCCATCGTAATGAATACATTATATAAGTGGTATGCAGAATTCCAAAGTCGGGTAGGCAAATAATAAGCTTGTCGTAACAATCTGAAACCTTATTTTACAGGTGAAGCAGAAAGTACTAGTGACTTGCAAGGTTATTGTGTACAGCAGGAGAATCAAGCAGTGAATAAATAGGCGAGTAATAATAATAGGTTAAATAAGTTGATGTCTTCGATGTCATCATCTTTACTTACAAATGTAAACTTTTCATGGAATGGGAGTACTTCTGTGCAAGAATTTCTGTATGTGTTGGGAGGTAGTTTTTACCTGCTAGTGGTAAGTTAGTGCACTTCCATCCCATCCTCAAAACAAGCTAGAACCTACATCATTAAAAAAACAAAAAAAATTAATAAAAGTGATCGTCAAAACTCAAAACAACCACTTATAGAAAGAAAAAAAAAAAGAAAAAAAAATTGTAAGGACATGAAAAACGCAAACGTAAGCATCGAAGGAAATGTTTCACTCTTATCTTTGCTAGGGCTAGCAAAGCAAGTCTATCAAGACTCCTAAACACGTTGCACTTCCATCCATCCTCAAAACTTGTGGGGTGTAAGTGGGTTTTCAAGATCAAGAGGCATGCCAATGGAACTATCTCATGATACAAGGCTAGGCTTGTGGCCAAGGGGTTCAATCAAAAGGCAGGGATAGACTATGGTGAAACATTCAGCCCTGTAGTTAAGCCTACTACAGTGAGGCTTGTTCTTGCTTTAGCTGCACAGTTTGGTTGGGATTTAAGACAGCTTGATGTCAAAAACGCTTTTCTGCATGGAATCCTGCAAGAAGAGGTATACATGGCCCAACCTCCTGGCTTTGTGGATTCTATCTATTCTTCATCTGTCTGCAAACTTCACAAGTCTCTATATGGTCTCAAACAAGCCCCAAGGGCATGGAATGAGAGGTTTACTAATTTTCTGCCTTCTCTGGGATTTCAAACCACTTATGCAGATACTTCCTTGTTTGTCAAACACACTGAATCTGGGGTTGTCATCCTCCTTCTTTATGTAGATGATATAATCATCACAGGGAGTGCAACAACTAGCATTCCAACAGTCATTGCTGCATTGGCAGCAGAGTTTGATATAAAGGATCTGGGATCACTCCACTATTTTCTTGGTATTCAAATTAAAAAAACGACAGAAGGGTTATTTCTTTCCCAGCATAAGTATGTTAATGATCTGTTGACAAGGACAGAGATGCATCTGTCAAAGCCCTGTGCCACTCCTTGCTTGCCTCATCATCGGCTCCTCAAGGATGATGGAACACCATTTGGTAATCTTGCCTTATACAGAAGCATCGTGGGTGCTTTACAATATCTCACTTTCGCACGCCCTGACATTGCATTTTTTGTGCATCAAGTCTGTCAGTTCATGCATTGCCCTATGGAGTCCCATTACTTGGCTGTCAAACGGATATTACGTTATCTTAAAGGGACTCAACACTTTGGTCTTCAATATGTCAAAGGTGAGATGGAGCTGAATACATTTAGTGATGCTGACTGGGCAGGGGATCCCAATGACAGACGCTCCACAACTGGTTTTGTTGCTTTCTTAGGGCATAATCCCATAACGTGGTCATCCAAGAAGCAACAAACAGTTTCTCGCTCATCTACTAAAGCAGAATATCGAGCTCTTGCTACAACAGCTACTGAGATAGATTGGATAAAGCAGATTCTTGCATTTCTGCATATTGCCATCTCAACTCCTTCAACAATGTTCTGTGATAATCTGTCTGCCATTGCTCTTACCAGCAATCCAGTGATGCATCAAAGAACCAAACATATTGAGATTGACATTCATTTTGTTCGGGAAAGGGTTGCTAAACAGTTACTTCATATGCAGTTTGTCTCTTCTACTGAGCAATTCGCTGATATTCTGACTAAAGGACTTTCTGCACCATTGTTTCGTGCTCATTGTTGCAATCTCAGCCTTCGTGATCCTCCTCCTGAGCTTGAGGGAGGATGTTAACAATATACAATGAATGGTTAGATAGTGTGCCATGTGTCAATGGATTAGTAGGTTTGTTATAAGGAGGTTAAGACAGTTATAACAAACCTTAGTGAACAAGCTTGTAAGGGTTAGTATATAACAAATGTAGTGAATGTAATTGAGAAAATATAGAAAAACATTACAATAATACATTTCTCTTTCTCTCTACATTTCTTCCTTATTTCTCTAAAACCTTAGTAATCTTTCTGCATCAATACATCTCTGCAATATAGTATGTTGCTTTACAAAAACAAGCTAGGACTCACATCATTAAAAAAAAAACAAAAAAAATAATATAAGTGATCATGAAAAACTCAAAATAACACCCATTCATTGAAGAAAAAAAATTGAAATGGAAAGGGAAACGGAAACCGCAAACGTGAACGTCAAACGATGAATTTCACTCCATTGTCTCAACAGTGATCATGAGCAAGTATACACACAACAGTCATCATATACACATAACCATAGTTAGGTTATTAATTAATTAAAATAAAATAATGGGTGGTCGAAAGATGCCGGAAAGTCCAATGCTGATAATACGGGGACCAAAATATGCCAAGTTAATTTCTTCATGATTAATAGACACGATTAGATTCATCGTGCAGCAGCCCCCTTAATAGGTTTCTTGTTTTTTCTTCCAAAGGAATCTATAAAGAAGAAACAAAGTAAAGAAACTCAAGTGCATGCAACGATGATTTAATTGTATGGTATCCAGTCTAACAATTAGTTTTGAAATGATAAGGTTTTGACGTGTGTACGCACTTGCTTACCAATTAAATCATGCTCAAGTTTCATACACACAACAAATATATATTGCTTTACCACATCATTGCTAGAGTGAGATTCATAATATATGTATACAATTACCGGTAGACATATTAAAATAAGACAACAAAAACTAAGCTACAATTGCACTACACCAATGGCTATGTGTGAATATATATTTATATATCAATATGTATAATAGTGCAGTCAAGAAGACATAACTCGTATGCAAAGAGTGCAACATCAAACAACACATATTTATGTTACACCTTTGGGCATGAAACATAAACTGTCAAATATGCATTATGCATCCTTATTTGTATAGTTATTTTACAAAATTCACATTCCAACTTGAATCACATCTTTCAACAAGAGACTAAAATTACCTTACGAAATCATGAAATACTATACACTGAGTCACAATTTGAACCTATCATTATTTCTTTCTTTGGAAAGATTAGTCTCATGTAATAAACTGTTAGTCACAATTTTATGTAAAAATACCTTGAACAGAACTTCCTAATAATTCTCACTTTGGTGTAAAATTATATAACATTTGTTCAAGAATACTTTATCATGGTTGTTGCTCCTCCAAAAGCCGTTAGTTTCAATAATCTCTGAGATGAGTTATCATTATCACTGTGTCTTTCAACCTGTGTCTACTTTATACACATGAATCATTAGTAATGACAACCATAAACCATAACTAAATTTTTGTCAAATAAAATTCCTGATAATCCCACTTTGGCGAAGATTATTTTATTTGTGTCCTTAACAATATTAATCTTAAGAAGCCAGAAGATGTTAGCAATATAACAAAACATATATATATTTAACCTTTACGTTTATCACCATCCTTTTATCTGCAAATACACAGGAAACAAAATGATAATAGCCATAGCAATGGAATGCCAGGATCTATTAGTTGAAGAAATAAAAAATTAGATAAGAATCAACCTTCACAGAGCATCCCTCTCCACTTTGATCAACAACGCCAAGCTTCAAACATTAAAATCACGTATCTTCATCATGTACACAAAATAAAATACAAATAAATTGCTGAAAAGAATTAAATCAATCCTGCTTACAGGCATAATCATCATATATAATAACTAACATGGAATTAAAGAAGAAATTTCAACTGAAATAAACTGCACTAACTAATATAGGTTGAAGAATCTAAACTGTAATCCAGTTCTAACAAAATTCAAGCACCATGGAGCTAACAAAGAGAGGAGGCATGATTTGAAAACCTTTTTTGTCTAATGGGATACTTCTGTGCATGAATTTCTGTACAATGACATAATTGTTCATAATTATTGGCTTATTCCTCGTTGAATGAATATGGTCACGATACTGTGTGCCTAATGCGGTATGGAAATTGCTAGCCGGACCCGCTTGCAGAGCAAGTTCAGCAAGACTCCTAGACACGTTGCACTTCCATCCCATCCTCAAAACAAGCTAGGACTCACATCATTAAAAAAAACAAAAAAATTAACATAAGTGATCATGAAAAACTCAAAATAACACCCACTTATTGAAAAAAAATAAAAAAAAATTGAATTGGAAATGGAAACGGAAACCTCAAACGTGAACGTCAAACGATGAATTTCACTCCATTGTCTCAACAGTGATCATGAGCAAGTATACAAATAACAGTCATCGTATACACATTAACGATAGTTAGATTATTAATTAATTAAAATAAAATAAAGGGCAGCCGAGAGATGCCGAAAACCAATGCTGATAATTTCTTTTCCGATTTTTTAAATTTAAATTTGTGTTAACCTTATTAGTCACTAGCATATGGGCACTGTGAGAAATTTTTTTATTTTTGTTTTTGAAATAAAAGGAGAGAGGAAGAGAGTAATAGAGAATGTGGGAGTAGGTAGCTTTTTTTTTTATTTTTTTTTTTATAATTTTTTAATTGGAGATATGTTACTATTACATGTAGGTGAGGTTTTGAAAAAAAAAAAAAACAGCAAAATTTGATTGTGTGAAATTACATTTTTGCCCCATATGTTTTATTTATGTTATGTTTTAATTAGAAGGTTAAACTGGTAATTTTATAGGGTTTTGGTTGACAATTAGTGTTTTATTAATTAATAGAGATAATCTACATCATCACCCAAGTAATTTAATTTTTAAAAGCCTTCAAATCAGTCTTAATCAAGGCCGTTGGATCTTGTAATATCTAAAGGCTATAAAGGAGTGTAAAAATATTTATCAAAATATTTATCCCTTGATTGTATCCCAAATAAAATATATTATATATTTATTATTGAAATCTCTAACCTTTATTGGATCTTAGCATCTTTTTCATAGATTTTTGAAGTAATTGAAATATCTAACCTTTATTTGATCTTAGCATCTTTTTCATAGATTTTTGAAGTAATTGAAATATCTAACCTTTATTGGATCTAAGCATCTTTGTCATAGATTTTTGAAGTATGTGTAATGGAAAGCTAACAGAGATCGTGCCAGATTTAGGTCGGGCACTTACACTATCTGCTGCCTTGGTGGAACAGTCAGTTTTATGACTAGCGGAGGCTATAATGTCATTTTCCAAATAAAACAAGTAAACTGTCGCCATCGTAATGAATACATTATATAAGTGGTATGCAGAATTCCAAAGTCGGGTAGGCAAATAATAAGCTTGTCGTAACAATCTAAAACCTTATTTTACAGGTGAAGCAGAAAGTACTAGTGACTTGCAAGGTTATTGTGTACAGCAGGAGAATCAAGCAGTGAATAAATAGGCGAGTAATAATAATAGGTTAAATAAGTTGATGTCTTCGATGTCATCATCTTTACTTACAAATGTAAACTTTTCATGTAATGGGAGTACTTCTGTGCAAGAATTTCTGTATGTGTTGGGAGGTAGTTTTTACCTGCTAGTGGTAAGTTAGTGCACTTCCATCCCATCCTCAAAACAAGCTAGAACCTACATCATTAAAAAAACAAAAAAAATTAATAAAAGTGATCGTCAAAACTCAAAACAACCACTTATAGAAAGAAAAAAAAAAAGAAAAAAAATTGTAAGGACATGAAAAACGCAAACGTAAGCATCGAAGGAAATGTTTCACTCTTATCTTTGCTAGGGCTAGCAAAGCAAGTCTAGCAAGACTCCTAAACACGTTGCACTTCCATCCATCCTCAAAACAAGCTAGGACTCACATCATTAAAAAAAACAAAAAAAATAATATAAGTGATCATGAAAAACTCAAAATAACACCCATTCATTGAAGAAAAAAAATTGAAATGGAAAGGGAAACGGAAACCGCAAACGTGAACGTCAAACGATGAATTTCACTCCATTGTCTCAACAGTGATCATGAGCAAGTATACACACAACAGTCATCATATACACATAACCATAGTTAGGTTATTAATTAATTAAAATAAAATAATGGGTGGTCGAAAGATGCCGGAAAGTCCAATGCTGATAATACGGGGACCAAAATATGCCAAGTTAATTTCTTCATGATTAATAGACACGATTAGATTCATCGTGCAGCAGCCCCCTTAATAGGTTTCTTGTTTTTTCTTCCAAAGGAATCTATAAAGAAGAAACAAAGTAAAGAAACTCAAGTGCATGCAACAATGATTTAGTTGTATGGTATCCAGTCTAACAATTAGTTTTGAAATGATAAGGTTTTGACGTGTGTACGCACTTGCTTACCAATTAAATCATGCTCACATTTCATACGCACAACAAAAATATATTACTTTACAAGATAACTGCTAGAGTGAGATTTAGAATATATGTATACAATTACCGGTAGACATAATAAAATAAGATAACAAAAACTAACTAAGCTACAATTGCACTACACCAACGGCTATGTGCCAATATATGTTTATATATCAATATGTATTATAGTGCAGTCAAGAAGACATAACATGTATGCAAAGATTGCAACATCAAACAACACATATTTATGTTACACCTTTGGGCATGAAACAAAAACTGTCAAATATGCATTATGCATCCTTATTTGTATGGCTATTTTACAAAATTCACATTCCAACTCGAATCACATCTTTGAACAAGAGACTAAAATTGCCTTACAGAATCATGAAATACGACACACTGAGTCACAGTTTGAACCAAACATTATTTCTTTCTTTGGAAAGAATAGTCTCATGTAATAAACTCTTAGTCACAATTTTATGTAAAAATACCATGAACACAACTTCCTAATAATTCTCACTTTGGTGTAAAATTATATAACATTTGTTCAAGAATACTTTATCATGGTTGTTGCTCCTCCAAAAGCCGTTAGTTTCAATAACCTCTGAGATGAGTTATCTTGATCAACGTGCCTTTCAACCTGTGTCTACTTTATACACATGAATCATTAGTAATGACGACCATGAACCATAACTAAATTTTTGTCAAATAAAATTCCTGATAATCCCACTTTGGCGAAGATTATTTTATTTGTGTCCTTAACAATATTAATCTTAAGAAGCCAGAAGATGTTAGCAATATAACAAAACATATATATTTAACCTTTACGTTTATCACCATCCTTTTATCTGCAAATACACAGGAAACAAGATGATAATAGCCAAAGCAATGGAATGCCAGGATCTATTAGTTGAATAAATAAAAAATTAGATAAGAATCAACCTTCACAGAGCATCCCTCTCCACTTTGATCAACAACGCCAAGCTTCAAACATTAAAATCACGTATCTTCATCATGTACACAAAATAAAATACAAATAAATTGCTCAAAAGAATTAAATCAATCCTGCTTACAAGCATAATCATCATATATAATAACTAACATGGAATTAAAGAAGAAATTTCAACTGAAATAAACTGCACTAACTAATATAGTTTGAAGAATCTTAACTGTAATCCAGTTCTAACAAAATTCAAGCACCATGGGGCTAACAAAGAGAGGAGGCGTGATTTGAAAACCTATTTTCGTCTAATGGGATACTTCTGTGCATGAATTTCTGTACAATGATATAATTGTTCATAATTATTGGCTTATTCCTCGTTGAATGAATATGGTCACGTTACTGTGTGCCTAATGTGGTATGGAAATTGCTTGCCGGACCCGCGTGCAAAGCAAGTCCAGTAAGACTCCTAGACATGTTGCACTTCCATTCCATCCTCAAAACAAGCTAGGACTCACATCATTAAAAAAAAAACAAAAAAATAACATAAGTGATCATGAAAAACTCAAAATAACACCCACTTATTGAAAAAAAATAAAAAATTGAATTGGAAATGGAAATGGAAGCGGAAACCTCAAACGTGAACGTCAAACGATGAATTTCACTCCATTGTCTCAACAGTGATCATGAGCAAGTATACACATAACAGTCATCATATACACATAACCATAGTTAGGTTATTAATTAATTAAAATAAAATAATGGGTGGTCGAGGGAAGCCGCAAAGTCCAATGTTGATAATACGGGTACCAAAATATGCCAAGTTAATTTCTTCATGATTAATAGACACGATTAGATTCATCGTGCAGCAGCCCCCTTAATAGGTTTCCTGTTTTTTCTTCCAAAGGAATCTGTAAAGAAGATAACAAAGTAAAGCTATTCCGACCAACGAGACTCAACACAAAAGGAACCAAATTTTCTCTACCACCACCATACGTCATCACAGAAGTATGAATTATGAAATAATAGATTAATTATCAGAACTTTAAATGCAATTATGTGATAAAATCTGAGATCTAAGATTTGAAAAGAAATAGAGCAGGAAGAAAGAGAAAAAAACATGGACAATGAGATGAATCTAATGGTGTATATTAATTAGGAAGAAATTAGTTATAATAACTTTGAATACCATTATGTGATAAAAAAAATTATACTCAAAATTAATCACATGGTAAGTTTTGAGTGGTTGGTAGTGTCAAGCATAGTCCTGTGACACGTAGCACGCTTTGTTACGGAGAATTTGACATCTCTAAAAGAGATGTTGATTTAGTATTGTGATATTAAAAAAATGTAGTCTTTGTAGCATTTCTTTTATTTTTGCAGGTATTACTAACACTATAACCAAATATAAAACCAAACTCATGAATGAATATTGTTCAAAAGAAAAAAAAAAAAAAAAACTTAAGAATGAATAAAACTTGTCCTTTTGTTAATTAATTAAAATGAAGTTTCTAGGTAATAATATTACAAAATTATATTTTAGGGCAAACATATAGGCATATAGGCAGCTACCCGAGCTTCTATCCGCTCTGTCAACTAGCCAACATTAACGTAGTTCCTGATAACATCATTCAGCTTGTCAAAGACAGGACCAAGTTCTTCCACTGCACTTCGATACATTCTTTTCACAACAACGGCAATTAATTGGTATGACTTACGACTGTAATCACGATGCAAATTATGCACGCCATTACAGCAAACCACTCGAATGCTGGAAAAATCACCAGCTCTAAAACCAAGGCAAGAGGTCCGGACAGGAGGCTAATCATATGCATGAGCTTAGCCAGTCTAAGCTACAATTGCACTACACCAATGGCTATGTGCCAATATATATTTATATATCAATATATATTATAGTGCAGTCAAGAAGACATAACCTGTATGCAAAGAGTGCAACATCAAACAACACATATTTATGTTACACCTTTGGGCATGAAACATAAACTGTCAAATATGCATTATGCATCCTTATTTGTATAGCCATCTTACAAAATTCACATTCCAACTCGAATCACATCTTTGAACAAGAGACTAAAATTGCCTTACGGAATCATGAAACACTATACACTAAGTCACAGTTTGAACCAATCATTATTTCTTTCTTTGGAAAGATTAATCTCATGTAAGAAACTGTTATTCACAATTTTATGTCAAAATACCTTGAACATAACTTCCTAATAATTCTCACTTCGGTGTAAAATTATATAACATTTGTTCAAGAATACTTTATCATGGTTGTTGTTCCTCCAAAAGCCGTTAGTTTCAATAACCTCTAAGATAAGTTATCTTTAGCACCGTGCCCTTCAACCTGTGTCTACTTTATACACATGAATCATTAGTAATGATGACCGTAAACCATAACTAAATTTTTGTCAAATAAAATTTCTGATAATCCCACTTTGGCGAAGATTATTTTATTTGTGTCCTTAACAATATTAATCTTAAGAAGCCAGAAGATGTTAGCAATATAACAAAACATATATATTTAACCTTTACGTTTATCACCATCCATTTATCTGCAAATACACAGGAAACAAAATGATAATAGCCATAGCAATGGAATGCCAGGATCTATTAGTTGAATAAATAAAGAATTAGATAAGAATCAACCTTCACAGAGCATCCCTCTCCACTTTGATCAACAACGCCAAGCTTCAAACATTAAAATCACGTATGTTCATCATGTACACAAAATAAAATACAAATAAATTGTCAAAAGAATTCAATCAATCCTGCTTACAAGCATAATCATCATATATAATAACTAACATGGAATTAAAGAAGAAATTTCAACTGAAATAAACTGCACTAACTAATATAGGTTGAAGAATCTAAACTGTAATCCAGTTCTAAACAAAATTCAAGCACCATGGAGCTAACAAAGAGAGGAGGCGTGATTTGAAAACCATTTTTGTCTAATGGGATAATTCTGTGCATGAATTTCTGTACAATGATATAATTGTTCATAATTATTGGCTTTTTCCTCGTTGAATGAATATGGTCACGATACTGTGTGCCTAATGCGGTATGGAAATTGCTAGCCGGACGCGCTTGCAAGGCAAGTCCTAGACACGTTGCACTTCCATCCCATCCTCAAAACAAGCTAGGACTCACATCATTAAAAAAACAAAAAAGTTAATATAAGTGATCATGAAAAACTCAAAATAACACACACTAATTGGGAAAAAAAAAAAAATTGAAATGCGGAAACCTCAAACGTGAACGTCAAACGATGAATTTCACTCCATTGTCTGAATAGTGATCATGAGCAAGTATACACATAACAGTCATCATATACACATAACCATAGTTTGGTTATTAATTAATTAAAATAAAATAATGGGTGGCAGAGAGATGCCGGAAAGTCCAATGCTGATAATACGGGTACCAAAATATCCCAAGTTAATTTCTTCATGATTAATAGACACGATTAGATTCATCGTGCAGCAGCCTCCTTAATAGGTTTCTTGTTTTTTCTTCCAAAGGAATCTATAAAGAAGATAACAAAGAAACAAATTCAAGTGCATGCAACGATGATTTAGTTGTATGGTATCCAGTCTAACAATTAGTTTTGAAATGATATGGTTTTGACATGTGTACGCACTTGCTTACCAATTAAATCCTGCTCACATTTCATACGCACAACAAAATATATTGCTTTACCACATCACTGCTAGAGTGAGATTCAGAATATATGTATACAATTCCTAGTAGACATATTAAAATAAGACAATAAAAACTAACTAAGCTACAATTGCACTACACCAATGGCTATGTGCCAATATATATTTATATATCAATATGTATTATAGTGCAGTCAAGAAGACATAACCTGTATGCAAAGAGTGCAACATCAAACAACACATATTTATGTTACACCTTTGGGCATGAAACATAAACTGTCAAATATGTATTATGCATCCTTATTTGTATGGCTATTTTACAAAATTCACTTTCCAACTTGAATCACATATTTGAACAAGAGACTAAAATTGCCTTACGAAATCATGAAATACCATACACTGAGTCACAGTTTGAACCAATCATTATTTCTTTCTTTGGAAAGATTAGTCTCATGTAATAAACTGTTAGTCACAATTTTATGTAAAAATACCTTGAACAGAACTTCCTAATAATTCTCACTTTGGTGTAAAATTATATAACATTTGTTCAAGAATACTTTATCATGGTTGTTGCTCCTCCAAAAACCGTTAGTTTCAATAACCTCTGAGATGAGTTATCTTTATCATCGTGCCTTTCAACCTGTGTCTACTTTATACACATGAATCATTAGTAATGACAACCATAAACCATAACTAAATTTTTGTAAAATAAAATTCCTAATAATCCCACTTTGGCGAAGATTATTTTATTTGTGTCCTTAACAATATTAATCTTAAGAAGCCAGAAGATGTTAGCAATATAACAAAACATATATATTTAACCTTTACGTTTATCACCATCCCTTTATCTGCAAATACACAGGAAACAAAATGATAATAGCCATAGCAATGGAATGCCAGGATCTATTAGTTGAATAAATAAAAAATTAGATAAGAATCAACCTTCACAGAGCATCCCTCTCCACTTTGAGTAACAACGCCAAGCTTCAAACATTAAAATCACGTATGTTCATCATGTACACAAAATAAAATACAAATAAATTGTTCAAAAGAATTAAATCAATCCTGCTTACAAGCATAATCATCATATATAATAACTAACATGGAATTAAAGAAGAAATTTCAACTGAAATAAACTGCACTAACTAACATAGGTTAAAGAATCTAAACTGTAATCCAGTTCTAACAAAATTCAAGCACCATGGAGCTAACAAAGAGAGGAGGCGTGATTTGAAAACCTTTTTTGTCTAATGGGATACTTCTGTGCATGAATTTCTGTAAAAAGATATAATTGTTCATAATTATTGGCTTATTCCTCGTTGAGTCAGTATGGTCACGATACTGTGTGCCTAATGCGATATGGAAATTGCTACCCGGACTCGCTTGCAAAGCAAGTCCAGCAAGACTCCTAGACACGTTGCACTTCTATCCCATCCTCAAAACAAGCTAGGACTCACATCATTAAAAAAAAAAAAAAAAAAAAAAAACATAAGTGATCATGAAAAACTCAAAATAACACCCACTTATTGAAAAAAATAAAAAATTGAAATGGAAACGGAAACCTCAAACGTGAACGTCAAACGATGAATTTGTCTCAACAGTGATCATGAGCAAGTATACACATAACAGTCATCATATACACATAACCATAGTTAGGTTATTAATGAATTAAAATAAAATAATGGGTGGTCGAGAGATGCCGGAAAGTCCAATGCTGATAATACGGGTACCAAAATATCCCAAGTTAATTTCTTCATGATTAATAGACACGATTAGATTCATCGTGCAGCGCCCCCCTTAATAGGTTTCTTGTTTTTTCTTCCAAAGGAATCTGTAAAGAAGATAACAAAGTAAAGCTATTCCAACCAACGAGACTCAAGACAAAAGGAACCAAATTTTCTCTACCACCACCATATGTCATCACAGAAGTATGAATTATGAAATAATAGATTAATTATCAGAACTTTAAATGCAATTATGTGATAAAATCTGAGATCTAAGATCTGAAAGGAAATAGAGCAGGAAGAAAGAACATGGACTATGAGATGAATCTAATGGTGTATATTAATTAGGAAGAAATTAATTATAATAACTTTGAATACCATTATGTGATAAAAAAAAAATTATACTCAAAATTTATCACGTGGTAAATTTTGAGTGGTTGGTAGTGTCAGGCATAGTCCTGTGACACGTAGCGTGCTTTGTTACGGAGAATTTGACATCTCTAAAAGAGATGTTGATTTAGTATTGTGATATATTAAAAAAAATGTAGTCTTTGTAGCATTTCTTTTATTTTTGTAGGTATTACTAACACTATAACCAAATATAAAACCAAACTCAAAATGAATATCGTTCAAAAGAAAAGAAAAAAAAAACTCATGAATGAATAAAACTTCTCCTTTTATTAATTAATTAAAATGAAGTTTCTAGGTAATAATATTACAAAATTATATTTTAGGGCAAACATATAGGCATATAGGCAGCTACCCGAGCTTCTATTGGCTCTGCCAACTAGCCAACATTGACGTAGTTCCTGATAACATCTTTCAGCTTGTCAAAGACAAGAACAATTTCTTGCACTGCACTTCGATACATTCTTTTCACAACAGCGGCAATTAATTGGTATGACTTAGCGACTATAATCACGATGCAAATTATGCACGCCATGACAGCAAACCACTCGAATGCTGGAAAAATGATCACCAGCTCTAAAACCAAGGCAAGAGATCCGGACAGGAGGCTAATCATATGCATGAGCTTAGCCAAATCTGGGTCACCATCTTCGTCTTTGAAAGCCAATGATGCGTGGTAAATTACTGCAGCAACTATAAAAGCCAGTACTTTAACTTTGTCTTTAATAGGCAGAGGCATAATTCCAGAATCGATGTTAAGCTTGAGAAGCCCGGCTAGCAGGTTCATAAGAGCCGAAATGTTTTTGTGCAGTGCCTTTGTGGCACGGTGACGACGCTCCTGTGCCTCGTTCCTGCTTTGTAATTATACGATGAGAAAACTGTAATCTTTAAAAAGAAAAACTACGAGTGTGGAGGTGAGAGAGAGAGAGAGAGAGAGAGAGAGAGAGAGAGAGAGAGAGGGAGGGAGTAATGGGTTAGGGCAGCGGAGATTATCCGAGAGAGTAATTTACTAAAAATTCCTCGCGGAGGTGAACTTACCCAGTTAAAGCAAAATTCACAGGAAGGTTATCAGCTTCACGATTCATCCCGGCGGTCTTGTGCGTACTCACAATCACCGATCGTTCTAATCGACAGTTGAAAGGAATAGCAGTAATGTTGTTACAGTCTACTTGCAAGTTTAGTGTGTACAGCAGGAGAATCAAGCAGTGAATAAATAGGCGAGTGATAATAATAAGTTAAATAAGACGATGTCATCGATGTCGTCAATAATGAAGGTGATCGATCGCATCCTCAAAACAAACTAGAACCCACATCATGTTAACTTTTCTGTGTACTATTCTAAACTATGTTTTTTACCTGCTAGGGTAAGGTAGTGCAGTTCCATCCCATCCTCAAAACAAACTAGAACCCAATCATTAAAAAACAAAAAAAAAATAAAGAAAGTGATCGATCGTGAAAAACTCAAAACAAGACCAACTTATTGAAAAATAAAAATAAAATTGAGAGGACACGAAAACTCAAACCTAAACGTCAAAGGATGAGTTTCACTCCATTTTCTGATCGCTAATGATCATGAGTATTCCATGCCCATTTTATATTGTTTTTGGTCTTTGAATAAGTAGGTTTGCATGATCACTTTATTTTATTTTATTTTTGTTGTTTTTTTAATAATGTATTTGTTAGGGCTAGCGATTCCCATGCGATATTTGCCCCAATTTCGTTACGTCAGCCCTATTCTAAAACATCAGAACCTCAGATGCGGCACAGCTTGCTTTTAAAACAAGTCTTGATTGGTTCTTTTAAAAAGTCTTGATTTGGCCGAGCCTAGTAGCGCATGCTTGTAACTAAGTAAGGCATTAAAGCGATTGATAGGTGCTGGAACCTTGGTCAAGTAAGGCATTGTGTTTGAAATCTGTTCACCACTCTTGTGAAGTCATTTTAAGCAAACCCCTTGAATTAGTAGGAGCGCCCCACCCTTGCGAGTGGAGTACCAAACAAAAAAAAGTCTTGATTTGCATGTGGTTATTAAAAGGTCTTGATGTGTTTGCTAGGAATATCACATTAATTATGTGGTTAAGTATATGTGATGGATGGAAACAAAATACTATGTCTATTCTTTATTATTATTTTTTTTTTCCCTTTTCAAAATGCATAGTTTTCTATGCTTTAATAATGTGTTTGCTAGGGCTAGCACTTCCCAATATTTGCCCCAACTTCGTTACGTCAGCCCGATTCTAAACCATCAGAACCTCAGACGCGGCATGGCTTGCTTTTAAAACAGGTTTAAATTTGTTCGTTAAGAAAAGTCTTGATTAGCTTCACGTAAAAGACTCTTGATTGGCGCGTGGGAGTATAAGCAAATGTGATGGCTGGAAACAAACTACTACTTCTATATATTATTTATTATTTGTTTTTTTTTTCTTTCAAAATGCATAGTTTTCTATTCTTTCTTATTTGTTTTTTCAGATACATAATCCCCATCCAAGCGCCAAAATCACGAGTGCACATTGCAGTTGTTTTCTCACAAATCGTTTCAACACTTGTCTTCTATATAAACTCTTTTTTATTTGCCTTGCTATATAAACCCTAAATTGATTAGACCAATAAAAGTCCTAAATAATGAAAGGAAAACTATAACGAATGGTGAGAGACCAAGCAAGGTCGTTGTAAAGGGAATAAGAAGAAATATTCACTTATGCAACTGATCTTCAATTGAGGGATTCCGACGAACTGGAAGGGGGTGAGTAGTGGGTGTGCCAATGGTGATAGTTTAGGGTGGTTTTTTTTTTTTTTTTTTTTTTTTTTTTTTTTTTTTTTTTTTTTTAGTTTTACATAATCTTTTTAGTATTTATATTTTAATATTTGAAAGTTTCAAATTAAAATTATATTTCATGTTTTAACATATGGCATGTTTTGAGTGGACAACAATGTCATTCAACAAAATTTAGTAGTAAGCTGAGTCTCACAAATTTTTTTTTCCATGAACGTGAACTTACCGAGGTAAAGCGGAAGTCACAGGAAGGATAGCAGCTGAACGATTCATCCCAGTGGTCTTGTACGTAATCACAATCACCGATCAGTCTTCTCAACAGTTGAAAGGAATATCACAATTTGAAAACATTGTTACATTAATTTACAGTTGATCTTACTTACAAATGTAATTTGCTAGTTGATGGCCCAACACTTAATTTCATAATGCTCAACACTTAATTTTATAAATTCATTCTTTGCCTCTTAATCAAATAAAAAATATTTAATTTTATGTCCTCATAGTCATATCAAGTTATTTTTATTCGAATTTGTTGTAAGGTGCATAAACATGATTGCTTTTCTTTCATTATTATAAAGCGTCATCTGCTAAGTATTTTTTATAAGTAATGCTAGGGAGACTAAATTTATAGACAAAATTCACAAACTAAATAATGTGTTACTAATAAGAAATAAGCACGTTTATCAACACTTAAATAATAATCCAATTATCAACTTCTATGTCATTTAGTTTACAAAATTTTATCTAATTTTTATTTATAAGCTCAATTTATCATAATTTTATAGTCACTTAAAAGAGGCCGAAGAGTAGACTAACTGAAGTAAGAGATCCACTGTGTCCTTCCAATATGTGTACTACGTACATGCTCCAGCGAATTTCTGTAGCTGAGCGCAGCTTCCAGTATCTATATTATCTTGTCCCCAAAATTCTCGACACTGAGGCTGTGGCAGAGATGGAGCTAGAAATTTCTTCCGGTGGGGGGCAACCCGAAAAACAACTAAAAAAACTTTATTATAGTATGGTTTATACCCAATATGATAATAGAGATGATTTCAAATGATGATGTATTCCAATGTTACAAAAAATTCCATATAGTAACGGAAAGTGGCAAAGTGATGAGAAAAATATTAATACATGATAGGCGAGAGAGGGGTTTTTCGGTTTGAATGACAGAATAAGAGCACTTTTGCTTATATAATATTTGATATGGAGTATAACTAGTATGAATGTATGTTATATATTAAATACATATATTTTCTTTAAAGATAACGCGTATATATTGTATAATTGTAGTCTGCAGCTAAACAAACAAATTACTTGAGTGGGCGCATCTACCCCCACCCGTATGACGTGTATACTAAATATTTATTATATGGTTTTTTAGGACAGTTCGAACGTGTATGCGATAAAATCTTTTGTTAGATCACAATAAATAACTTTAATTATTACCTTTCTATCTTTAAATTTAATTTGAAAAAAAAATGGAACACATCGCTACTATGGCGCTTTTGACTAATGTAGCTACCTAACACAAAAGCTTCGTCCCCCATGGAACATATCACCCTTACATAATAATGATACTTTGTAGCCTTAGACATCATGTATTTTTTAAACAACACTCTACAAAAAATCCAGTTTCTAGTTTCCTCTCAGGATTCTTTATCACCACGACGACCACCATCTAGTGGTTTTGGGTTTGTTTTTAGAGATCAAAGATGTTGAGGACTATATTCCTCTAAAACCACCAAATTGAGTGTGAATCTAAACCCTAAAAATTGAAAACAATAAGTGGTATCTATTAGGTTGTTGCAGCTAGATATGACCATCATGATCAAGATGGGGAAGAAATTAGAAAGAAAAAAAAAAACGAAAAACTTGGTTAAAAAGATAGCAGGGGAGGATGATTGAAGAAGAAAGAGTCAAAGGGAAATGTAGCAAATTAATGAAAAACAATTAATGAGAAAAGAGAGACTGAAAAATCTTAATTAAAAGTTTTGTAGAATTTTATTTCCTATACAAAATTACTAGAATAAAGAAAATTAATTGGACTAAATAGATTGCATCTCAACCAAAAGTGGACTAATCTAATGGTTTAAAACTTGTGTCAAATCTTTTTTTTGGTTGTGCCACAGATCCGCCCCTATATATATGGGAGTGGGAGGAAGAAAGAGAATGCTATTCTTACCACATTAATATACCACATTAGTGTACCACATTATGTGGCATCTGATGTGGCTGTCCACATCATCTAAATTAATCATAATTTAAATTAAATTAAAAACCATTTAATAAACCAATAACAAAAAAAAAAAAAAAAATCTGGAATTAAATGGTGATTGTAGCATACGAGGAGTCTCTCCTTCTTTCCTTCCTTCCTTCCCCGTTGCTTCTTCTCCCATTTCTTCTTCCACCTCATTTTTTTGTTTCAACCCAGATTTTTTCACGTTAGTGTGGATACCACAATCTCAACTAATTGAAAAACGAAATGCCTATATCCAAACATTGCTTTCTAAAGCTATAAACCAGAAACCAATTTCTTCCAAGGTTCAATCTTGCAATCCTACAGCAACGCTTATAGCTCAAGAAGAATGCAGAGGAAGTTAAGCAAAAAGTGTCTAAAAAATTGAAGCAAAAATTGAATCTTCCAATATTCATAATCTGATCAAGAAAATGTTTCTACTTTTTATTCACATTTACAAGTTGTACAACAATATTAATTGACCTGGTAAATCTACTGTATACAAAAAGTGTCTAAAAAATTGATGCAAAATCCAAACCAGAAAAAAAGTACAAAAAATCTTAGTACCAGAATGTTCGTCATCTAACTGCAGAAGCAACAGTATGAGCCCACCATTTGAGATTGTCTTATGTCAATTTCATTCTCCAATGCAGGAAACCTCCAATTCATCAATGGATTCTCTATCTTCCTCTTCTCCTTGACCTCCCAAGCTTCAGAAAGGTATGGCCTTGTAATTGCAAACTCATCAAAACTCTTATCTCTGCTATCATCCTTCTTTCCCAATCTTTGCAGCCCAGGAATGATTCTCTCCAAGAACCCTTCTGGAAACACACCCTCCAAATCAAAGTCATCAACTTCGAGGGCCTGCTTTATTTTCGCATCAACCAACGGCTTCAACTCCATTACTTCGTCTGTTTCCACTAATGGCGAGGCTGTTGGAAAAAATTTGGGCTGAAACAAAAAAATGGCGTGGAAGAAGAAACTGGAAAATAAGCAATGGGGAAGGAAGGGAGGAGAAGACTCCTCGTATACCACAATCACCATTTAATTTCAGATTTTTTTATTATTTGTTTATTAAATGGTTTTTAATTTCAATTCAATTATGATTAATTTAGATGATGTAGACAGCCACATCAAATGCCACATAATGTGGTAAGAATAGCGTTACTGTTGTTTTAATAACATTTTGGGTATATAATCTAAAACTTAACTCATTTATAAGAGATAATTTAAAACCGTCTAGTGAACTATTACTTTTTCATTCTTCTTAAGTTGATATATGATCTCAATTACAACTACTGAGGCTGTGGAAGGTAATTGGATGACCCGTATGACGTGTATACTAAATATTTATTATATGTTTTTTAGGAACGTTCGAACGTGTATGCGCTAAAATCTTCTGTTAGATCACAATTAAGAACTTCAATTATTACCTTTCTATCTTTAAATTTAATTTGAAAAAACAAAAAAAAAAAAAAAAAAAAAAAAACATCTTTTCAATATTTAAACTTCCAAATTAAGTGTGAATCTAAACCCTAAATTTTGAAAACAATAAGTGGTATCTATTTGGTTGTTGCAGCAAGATATGACTATCATGATCAAGATGCGGAAGAAATTAGAAAAAAAAAAATGAAAAACTTGGTTAAAAAGATAGCAGGGGAGGATGATTGAAGACGAAAGAGTCAAAGGGAAATGGAGCAAATTAATGAAAAACAATTAATGAGAAAAGAGAAACTAAAAAATTTTAATTAAAAGTTTTGTAGAATTTTATTTCCAATACAAAATTACTAGAATAAAGAAAATTAATTGGACTAAATAGATTGCATCTCAACCATTAAAAGTGGACTAATCTAATGGTTTAAAACTTGTGTCAAATCTTTTTTTTATTTTGATTGTGCCACAGATCCGCCCCTATATATATGGAAGTGGGAGGAAGAAGGAGAATTGTTTTAATAACATTTTGGGTATATAATCTAAAACTTAACTCATTTATAAGATATAATTTAAAACCGTGTAGTGAACTATTATTTTTTCATTCTTTTTAAGTTGATATATGATCTCAATTACAACTACTGAGGCTGTGGAAGGTAATTGGATGACCCGTATGACGTGTATACTAATTATTTATTATATGTTTTTTTAGGAACGTTCGAACGAGTATGCGCTAAAATCTTCTGTTAGATCACAATAAAGAACTTTAATTATTACCTTTCTATCTTTAAATTTAATTTGAAAAAAAAAAAAGAAAAAAAACACCTTTTCAATCTTTAAACTTGCAATTCCAATAGTCTTTTTTTTGTTTTCACACAAAAGCTTCGTCCCCCATGGAACACATCACTACTATGGCGCTTTTGACTAATATTGTAACTACCTAACACAAAAGCTTCGTCCCCCATGGAACTTATCACCCTTACATAATAATGATACTTTGTAGCCTTAGAAATCATGTATTTTTTAAACAACACACTGACAAAAAATCCAGCTTCTATAGTTTCCTCTCAGGATTCTTTATCACCACGACGACCACCATCTAGTGGTTTTGGGTTTGTTTTTAGAGATCAAAGATGTTGAGGACTATATTCCTCTAAAACCACCAAATTGAGTTTGAATCTAAACCCTCAAAATTGAAAACAATAAGTGGTATCTAGTTGGTTGTTGCAGCAAGATATGACTATATGATCAAGATGCGGAAGAAATTACAAAAAAAAAAAACGAAAAACTTGGTTAAAAAGATAGCAGGGGAGGATGATTGAAGAAGAAACAGTCAAGGGGAAATGGAGCAAATTAATGAAAAACAATTAATGAGAAAAGAGAGACTGGAAAATTTTAATTAAAAGTTTTGTAGAATTTTATTTCCAATACAAAATTACTAGAATAAAGAAAATTAATTGGACTAAATAGATTATATCCCAACCATTAAAGGTGGACTAATCTAATGGTTTAAAACTTGTGTCAAATCTTTTTTTTTTTGGTTGTGCCATGGATCCACCCCTATATATATATATATATATATATGGAAGTGGGAGGAAGAAGGAGAATTGTTTTAATAACATTTTGGGTATATAATCTAAAACTTAACTCATTTATAAGAGATAATTTAAAACCGTCTAGTGAACTATTACTTTTTCATTCTTCTTAAGTTGATATATGATCTCAATTACAACTACTGAGGCTGTGGAAGGTAATTGGATGACCCGTATGATGTGTATACTAAGTATTTATTATATGTTTTTTAGGAACGTTCGAACGTGTATGCGCTAAAATCTTCTGTTAGATCACAATAAATTAAGAACTTAATTATTACCTTTCTATCTTTAAATTTAATTTGAAAAAAAATAAAAAAATAAAAAAGAATATCTTTTCAATCTTTAAACTTCCAATTCCAATAGTCGTTTTTTTGTTTTCACACAAAAGCTTCGTCCCCCATGGAACACATCACTACTATGGCGTTTTTAACTAATATTGTAACTACCTAACACAAAAGCTTCGTCCCCCATGGAACATATCACCCTTACATAATAATGATACTTTGTAGCCTTAGAAATCATGTATTTTTTAAACAACACTCTGACAAAAAGTCCAGCTTCTATAGTTTCCTCTCAGGATTCTTTATCACCACGACGATCACCATCTAGTGGTTTTGGGTTTGTTTTTAGAGATCAAAGATGATGAGGACTATATTCCTCTAAAACCACCAAATTGAGTGTGAATCTAAACCCTAAAAATTGAAAACAATAAGTGGTATCTATTTGGTTGTTGCAGCAAGATATGTCCATCATGATCAAGATGGGGAAAGAAATTAGAAAAAAAAAAAAATCGAAAAACTTTGTTAAAGGGAAATGGAGCAAATTAATGAAAAAAATAATGGAGCAAATTAATGAAAGAGTCAAAGGGAAATGGAGCAAATTAATCGAGCAAATTAATGAAAAAAATTAATGAGAAAAGAGAGACTGAAAAATCTCAATTAAAAGTTTTGTACAATTTTATTTCCAATACAAAATTACTAGAATAAAGAAAATTAATTGGACTAAATAGATTGCATCTCAACCATTAAAAGTGGACTAATCCAATGGTTTAAAACTTGTGTCAAATCTTTTTTTTTTGGTTGTGCCACGGATCCGACCGTATATATATGGGAGTGGGAGGAAGAAAGAGAATTGTTTTAATAACATTTTGGGTATATAATCTAAAATTTAACTCATTTATAAGAGATAATTTAAAACCGTCTAGTTAACTATTGCTTTTTCATTCTTCTTAAGTTGATATATGATCTCAATTACAACTACTGAGGCTGTGGAAGGTAATTGGATGATCCGTATGACGTGTATACTAAATATTTATTATATGTTTTTAGGAAAGTTCGAACGTGTATGCGCTAAAATCTTTTGTTAGATCACAATAAAGAACTTTAATTATTACCTTTCTATCTTTAAATTTAATTTGAAAAAAAAAAAAAAAAAAAAAAAAAAACATCTTTTCTATCTTTAAACTTCCAATTCCAAAAGCTTCGTCCCCCGTGGAACACATTACTACCATGGCGCTTTTGACTAATGTAACTACCTTACACAAAAGCTTCGTCCCCCATGGAACATATCACCCTTACATAATAATGATACTTTGTAGCCTTAGAAATCTTGTATTTTTTAAACAAGACTCTGACAAAAAATCCAATTTCTAGTTTCCTCTCAGGATTCTTTATCACCACGACGACCACCATCTAGTGGTTTTGGGTTTGTTTTTAGAGATCAAAGATGTTGAGGACTACATTCCTCTAAAACCACCAAATTGAGTGTGAATCTAAACCCTAAAAGTTGAAAACAATAAATGGTACTATTTGGTTGTTGCAGCAAGATATGACGATCATGATCAAGATGGGGAAGAAATTAGAAAAAAAAAAAAAAACGAAAAGCTTGGTCAAAAGGAAATGGAGCAAATTAATGAAAAACAATTAATGAGAAAAGAGAAACTGAAAAACACAATATAGTGTAACACTTTAAATGCATACCCAATCAACAATGGGATGCATTTATTTATAATATCTTCAAGATTACAGCATGGATTTGAAAATCCTAAATACATGGAAGTTTTGAAAATAAAAAACCCAAACAGTCATTTAAAAATAAGTCCTATAATCAAGGAATGGCTGAAAAGATCAGAGTTTCAACTGAAGCAAGACTCTTCAAGTTGCGGTGATAAGATCCGCACGCTGAATTCGTCTAACAGCTTCATGGAAAATTGGAATCGAACCCATAGTTAATCTGTTTCTATGTTTCTCTTTCTCTCTCCCAATTGGCATTATAACTCCATCAAAAGTTTACCAATTAAACCAGCAAACATCGTCTAGAAAATTTAGGGGTTATTGTTACAGCAAGAAAAAATATTTACAGTCAAGTTTAATTTTTACATGCAAGTGTTCCTTTACCAAAGTGATGAAAAGGTGTTGAGCCATTGCATGTTGACGTGGGTTCAAACCCCGTTGGTGGCTAATCTAACAGCTAGGCTAACAAAATCACAAAAAGAGAAGTTTAATTTTTACATCAATAGTTACGATTAAAAAGTTAAAGATTATTTAGAAGATATAGGAATAATCAGAAACCCATACCAATTTCGGATCTTGGGTTGTTTACAGAATTCAGATTTTGGGTGAGGAAGAGAGATAGGAGCATGGCAAAGATCTTCTAGTTCAGGGTCGCAAAGAGAGAAAAAAAGGAGAGAGAGGAAGGAGAATAGACGGTCATTAAGAGAGAGAAAATATGCTTGTATTTTAATTATATTTGATAGCATTTTCGTGTCTTTAGTTATTACTAGCATGAATGCCCGCGCTTTGCTCTGGGTTTCCAGACGATAAATAATATTCATAGAAAATTGATTGAAAATGCTTCAGTAATACAATTGCATTCATAAATGTAGCAAGTCAGAGAACGCATGTTTAACATGAGTAATGTTTACAAAACCACATATTTACACAATTATCTCCAAATGAAAGAAAAAGCAAGATATGGGTGAATTGATCCATAAAAGAAGTAATTTAATTTACATTGCTTCTGTATTAAGTCAATATTGAGAGTTAGTATACAATCAAAATTACTTGAACGAAAGTTTACGTTGACAAAAGTTGCAAGGACAAAATATAGTGTCTCTGCATTAGAGACTGAAGTACCATGCAGTTTACACATATTTTGTTTGTTCATGCAACATGACAAAATACATGTTCTGCAAGGCTTTGTATCATTCCAACAGTTGCAAAACATAATAAACATGTTTTTATGGTATGTACATTAGCTGACTTTAGCAGTGGAATATGCAAAAAGTATATGTCCATGGTAGTGGGATGACCAAAAAATATATATCTTTGATCCTTTGCAGTAGTCCATCATGATGTCTTCCATAGTTCATTTCTTTGGCGAATGAACATCTCCAACACTGAGCAGCAAAATAGAACAAAAAATTAAATAATTGTCCAAGTTGGTATAGATTATTGTAAACAATATCTCACCATACCTGTCCTTGATTTTCTTTGTCTGTGATCTACTTCTTAATGCATTGATCGGACTTTTGTCTGCAGGTTCAACTTTTGGGACAACCAAGTTAGAGAATTCCGCTGAGATTCTGGTTGAATTAGTAGACAGTGGTTGGCTCCCCTCATCATGTTTGCTGTGAAAACATGTCAAATTTAAAAAAGATGGAAATGAGCATTATAAAGTGCATGCATGATGTTTTTGTTTAATGAAATACCAACATTACTTGAAAAGGAAAAATTAACCTGTGAGCTTTTGAAGGTTCATTTTCAACAAATAGTGTTCTTTTTACACCCTTGTTTGTTGCAACTGATTGGATTCGTTGAGTCTGGGATTCAAGGGTAGTAAAAGGGAGAGGGGTTGTTGCATCAATAACTTGTTTTCCAATGTTCCTAGCAAGTGTACGCGGTACAATTGAACTAAGTTTTGGTTCAACTGATGTTTGTTCCTCAATTATTCCATGAACAACAAAGTCGGTGTTGCCAAACTCATTGTTTTGATTACCAAAATGGAGCATGAATTTTTTCGTGCTGCCAACCAATTTTTGGAGGTGCGGTGGCAACACAGAAGAGTCATCATAGCCTTCTTCTATGACCAAAGAGTGGCAAGAAATACCCAAAAGTTTTTCAGCAGTCCTTCCAATCACTAAAAAGTTGAATTGATTTGTGGCATCATCCACAATAAAATTCATCTTAAACCTAAATAAGAGATGAAGATGTCATGAGATGTGTTTAGCAGTTTAAAAAAATTGCAATAAAAACGATATTGATTGCAAAGAGATGTAAACAACGTAAAAAGAAGAAATTAGGAAATTACCATGGTTCAGGCATTTTTTGAGCAGCCCATGCTCAAAGCATTGAAAGGTTCCATATGTATTTTTCACACTTTTGTGGCAATATGGGCACGACTTGTACCACCATCCATTGGTCAGATCGTAATCGACAATTGTTGCTTGACACATGAAACTTGTATTCTAATATGATATAAAATTTTCAAATACAAATGAAATTTAAGAACAAAATCACAAACATGACATTTGCACCCTATAAAATGCATTTGCACGCAAAATATAAAGTAGAATACATATTTTGGATATGAAATGACATTTAGAAAATGTATATTGAATCACGAAATATAAATTGTTTAATTTTTTGTGTTGAAGCTTATAAATGAAGAAACAAACAAACAACATGACACTTTGTATGCACAACACAGTATAGACTAAGAAACAATGTGATTTCCAAATTACAACAACCAATCAATTGCAAAGTAGTTGCAAAATACAATTGACAAAATATGAGATAATTTAGTGATGGTGGATTGACCTTGTTTAATGTCGGATCAAGAAGAAGCAATTCTTCAATTGTCTACTGTTCTGAATCAACCATAGCAGTACTTTTCCCATACTTTTCAGCAGAAGTTAGTAGAATTTCAATGGGTGTTTTGAGGTATTCAAACCTGAGTTTCACATTTTTAGGTCCAAGAATATAGACTATAAAAATAGAAATGAAAATAAATATTAAATAAGATTTGTGCACTCACTTTTGTTTATATTCTGAAAGTAGTGGGATATCAGGATTGAAAATACAAACCGTTGAGCCTGTGGTTCCCAGAACAGGTTTTCCTATAAATATAAAGAAAACAATTATAAATACAAAAGTAAAGCGATAACATTTAGATTTTGTTAAGGTATAACCTTTATATTTCTTCACTTTGAGTGAAGTTAAAACAATGAAGACAGGAGGTGAAAGCGATTTTAATGCATCTTCTTGAAAGCTTGTTGCAGTTTCTGCCCACAGGGTAACTGTAACTTGTTCACCTCTACAATTGCAAAATGGAGTCAAAACTATTTATGTAATTTTTATATGGCTATATATGTATAAACATGTAATCATAGTTTAAGAGAAGTATGGTTTACCTAGTATTTTGAAGTTGGAGGTCTTGCTTTTTTTCAACTCTAATATTTTGCATAGTGATGTCCTCAATTGGTTGTAAAGCCATCAGACAACCAAAAACATCTACATATGATATAGTTATAAGAACCAGCTTATTAAGTTAAAAACTAAGAATAATGATTTTAGAATAGCGGCAATAGTCAAAATTAGACAATTTACCTGTGAGGTGTACATCTTTATCAACTCTTTTGTCAAGCTTATCAAATTCAATCAAATTAAACCAATGCATTGGTATCACTTGATTTGGTTTCTCAACAGGGACTATGCTAGTGTTTTTGTTTAACTCAAGCATAGCATCGTGAGGGACAATTTTGTTTGACGTTCTGTTGCGGATAACACGAAATTTATCTATCTCATACACGAACCCAACTTTTAGATGCTCCAACAAGAATTGGATGTCCCAGGGTTTCATGGTTGCCTGAATTGCATGTCCCTTTTGGAGGGGAAAAACAAAATTAGATCGAATAATCTTTAAATGAGCAAAAAATGCATTAAATCACATAGCAAATAATGTATAAAGTATCTTTTGTATGGCTATACCATAGAGCAACATATGCATAAAAGCAAATCATACAAAGTTACTATTTTATAGATTTGAAAATTTAAAGATTGACATTTGGACAAAAATATGCATAAAATGATGTAGATTTCATATATTTTCTCATATGCATTAAAGACTGAAATTGTAATACAAAACCAGATGGAATGTGAATAAATGAGAAGGAAAAATTGAATTAATACTAATTGTACGATAAATTCATTTCGACATATATAAATTTGTTCGTATTTAATAATGAAAAATAAGTGTAAAGATTTAACCTCTTTGTCAACAAAGACACAGTCTAAACTTGCAGGTTGACGATAAGCTCCAATATTTTTTGTCACCCAAATTCTGCATATCCTAATTTGTAGTTTCCTTATTGGGTTGTATGGTAACAAAAGATGAATTGGTATATGCTCCATCAATCTATACAAAGTAAATTTAAAGGCAAATAAAATCTTCAAAATCATACAACACATAGATGAAACAAAGAATACATTAGAATTCTGAAAAATAGGCAAAAAGAGAAAAAGAAAAATGAATGGACAAACACAAACCAACACACCTTCATGTAAACGATTCAAAACATCTTTATAAACAATGTTCTTTGTGTATCCGTAAGGCATATCACAATCATGAGCAATCACAATTTTAAGACCCTTTTTTGAGGTGACCCTGGATAATGCAACGTAGAGCTGTCCATGAGAAAAAACTGTTTGAGATAGAAATAGCCCAACAATCTTCAAAGATTGTCCTTGACTCTTATTAATTGTCATTGCATAGCAAATTCTGAGAGGAAATTGTCTTCTTCGCAAAATAAACGGATATTTATTTTGTGATGACTCAGTAATGATTCTTGGAATGTAAACTCTTTCACCAATGTTGCTACCCGTTATGATCTTTGCTTCCACAATTCTATCAGTTAATTGCATCACCACCAATCTTGTCCCATTACACAATCCAGAACTTTGATTTAAATTCCTAAGCAACATTACTGGCATACCAACTTTTAATGCCAGCTTGTGGTGTAGCAAACCAGGTAAGTCAAGTTGGTTCAAAAATTCTAATGGGTATAGCATATCAAGATTTTCAACATTTTCTGTTGAAGAAGACACAGAATCAAAACTAAGATATGTGCGATTTTCGCCAGGCACCATAGTTAACATAAAATCATTTATCTCAGTCACCGTGTCGTTTCGCGGTGTGATAATAGCTCTTTCTTTCAAATATGATACATCATGAAAATTTCTTTGAAAATCTGTGTACACCGCTGAAACCATGTTTTCAATGGGATTGTCTTCAAAATCAATGAGAAAGTCTTTTGATATTTCAACTCAAGAAATTTCTTCATCAGTTGACAATATAGAATTAGCGACACTACCGTTTCCAATTTGTAATATCCAATTAGCAAAATTAGCCAACTCTTGTTTTTCCTTCTCATTCAAACCTATTTTTGAAAGTCTCATGTTTTCTGTGAGAAAAAAAATGGTTAAATAAGGCCAAAGATAAGAACTTGTCAACGAAGCTTCAACAATGTCGGCCTTAGTTCCATTTGGGACAACAGGCAAAATTTGTCTAAAATCACCTCCAAAGAGAATTGGCTTTCCTCCAAATGGCAAATCATCAAAACCTGGTTTTGAACCTTTGAGAACATCATGAAGAGATCTATCTAAAGTTTCAAAACATTGTTTATGATTCATTGGTGCTTCATCCCAAACAATAAGAGCTGCATCACTAATTAATTGTGCGAGATGAGTTCCTTTTTTTATTTCACAAAGTGAACAATCTGTAATGCTAATAGGGATTTTAAATCGAGAGTGTGCAGGTCTTCCTCCAGGAAGCAAAAAGGAGGCAATTCCAGATGAAGCTACTGCAAAAACAATATGGTTCTCTGATCTAATCTTAGCTATGATAGCAGTCCACAAAAAAGTTTTACCAGTCCCACCATGTCCATGAACAAAAAACATACCAGGCTTATTGTGATCAACTACCTTTATGACACTATCATAGACTATTTTTTGTTCTTTATTCAACTGTGCAACCAACTGTGAATGTTGCTCTTTCAATGATTCAGTGTCGTAGTTTAACTCCTCTCTTAAACTTCTATTCTTAAGTCTATCTATCACATCTTTGCTTGGAATTGGGAGATGATGTTTAGATAGAGAACTATTTGAAGCAACAACAACTTTTCTAACTCATACAAAAGAGAATTTTTAAGTTCATCCTCACACTTAGACATATCTTGCAAGCCAAAAGCATTAATCATCTTTATTGAGATGTCATCACACATCATTTTCCAATGTGCCTCAAACAAAGTTGCTGGATCAGCAACATCACAAAACAAAACTAATGTAACAAACAATTGTCGCAATTGATGCGATGATGCGGTAACTATTGCTTCTAACATTGCATTGTTCCACTCTTTGTCATCTCCCAACAGGCCAAGTGAGTTGCATGCAGCCTGAAATGTGGGTTGAAGAACACCTCTAATTGTTCTTAAATCATTAAAACAAAAGCCACCTTTTTGATAATTAAGCAATAATCTCAAATAGTATAATTCACCGGCAGCAGGGCGAACATATGCAACTCTACCTAGACATCTACCATTTTTCCTTCGGGTCCACTCTTTATTCTCACTATTCCAAACATATTTCGAAGGAAATTCAACATAAGACAACTGGCGTGCATTAGGATCTTGAGTATTCATTTCAAACCATTTTGTTAACATCGTGCTTTCAAGATCAGGTTGGTTAACAACATAGTTTAAATTATCATTGTCTTTAAAGACAACATTTTGGTCAGAAGGTAGATGCACACATAATCTTTGAACAACTGGTTCTCTAAAATGAATATGAAATTGTAACAATCTCCAAACTGCTTCATAAGGACATAAATATCTGCAATTTAGATAAGCTACAATCTCATCAAACTCTTGATCCTCAAAAACAGCTCTAGCCTTATCAACACCCTTGGTTATATACTTGAAAAGATATTTAATAAGCATTGATTGACAACATGATTCAATATTTATATGAGCTTGATACTTTAATAACAATTCACGATTATAAGGGACAACAAACGCATTATTAAGCTTCACTCTATTTTTAACAACAAAACAATTCTCCATTTCCCTACGCTTGTATGTGACAAAACCATCAGATTCAAAAGTAGTTTCATTTGCAAAATGTTTTGGGAATTTCTTGAAACATTTTTTTTCTTTCATGCAAGGAGATTTTTCATTTGCAAGACCGCATGGACCATGAATCATATACTGTGCAACAACATCATACCCATCTTTGTCAAATTCCTCGCTAGGAATTTCAGCCGAAATGATTGAATCCACATCAGAAGGAGAATGACATTTATACTCTTTACTGACCCAAACCAAGATGTGACAATGCGGGAGACCTCTTTTTTGGAATTCAACTGTGTAAATAACTGTTTGGAGAAAAATAAGACAAAAACATGAAAACAAAGCGCCTAATGTTTATGCTCATAAGAGAAAACAAACAAATAATCTTGAGAATTGGGAAAAGCGAATAACTAACCAGATTCAATTTTGCCAAAAGGTTTTCCTGATTTTATATACTTAACCATATGATCAAGTTTTGCTTTGAAAATTCTGGATATGATGTCTGGTCTGTCTTCAGCCTTACAACCAAGTCTTTCACGTAGATCTTCAATAATTTCTGGCCACTCAGCATTGCATGTAAAGGTGATGAATAAGTCAGGATTTCCCAAGTGACGACATATAGCCATGACATCTTGATAATTATTTATCATATACCTAGCACTGCCAGTAAATGAAGTTGGCAAGATAATCCTCTTACCAATGTCTGAACCACTTGCATTTCCGTTTTTTAACGCCTCATGAATTCCTTTAAGACGCTCAGTTTTCAAAGAACTTTGATTTGTCCTAATGAAATCAAGTCTATCTTCTTCAAGTGTGGCATATGCATTTACTAAATATTGTTGAAACAATCTGCCACCCTTCAACAGGGTGCTATCCTGTCCCGGTCTATCCTGAATTTGGTAACCTAGAAATGCTCTCATAGACGGTCTTGGGTGTTTTCCCCTTAAAAGCAGGATTCCAAGGAAGACCTTTGTTGTATCCATCTTCACCATATGGGAAAAGAATAGGATACTGAAGAGCCATATATTTTGGATGCAACTTTGTTATCCTTTGTAGACCAGTCGCCTTGTGTTCAATAATAATATCTCTTTCGGTGTGAAATTGACCAATATCCCCAACAATTAACCCTCCTATGCCGTCGCATGTTGGTTGATTATATTGCGCATCATGGTTGCTCGATGTGCCGTGCAAACGCAAGCGCAAAGAACTTGCTGACTGTTGATTAATTCTATCCCTTGCAACTCTAAATAATTGAACCAACTCATTACACTCATCTAACATTTTAATGAGCCTACCAACAATTTGTTCGTCAACTTTTGAAGATGCTTTAGAATGAGGAAAACAACTCATACGATTGTTGACTTCATTTTGAGTGTCATAAATGTAGAGCTGGGCAAATTTAGGGCTCTCGCCTTCAGGAGGCAACAAAAAAACCATTAAATGATGCACTTGACCATTAATCTTAAAAACATAAGGACCTTAACCCTTGTTTATTGATGCATCAACTTTAGCGCTCATTCAAGTGAATGCCATCATTGAATTATACAATCTAACATTTTTTTTGAAATGTGAATTTTCTTGAGAATTTGTTGGATTTAGCAGATGGTCCAAATAAGCAGGGACGGGCTTAACAGGTGGGAATTTTACTTTTTGACTTATACAGCATTCAGTGAATTGTGGCCTTCTAGTAGAAGAAGCGTTTGTTTTTAACCGCTCTGTAGACCAAAATAAAGCGCACATTGAAAATTTCTAGGGCCAAAATCAATAGAATCTGGAACACCACCTATGAAAAGAAAGAGCGACAAAATCATCCCCAAAGCAGCGAACAAAAGTTAAGTTTTTAAATAAGCAAAAAAAATGCAAAGATAATTATATTGTAAGAGCACATACGTTTTTTTTTTTTTTTTTGATAAGCGGCTTGACCAATCACATGTGAGCTTCTAACAGAATGACCAGCTTCAGTATCAGTGACCAATATACCACGCAAAGTGGCATCATTCGCAAGAAAAACAGGGACAGTGATTTCATGTGAAGTGCTAGCAACAGATGAAGATGAGTTGAATCCATCGCCAACAGATGCATTTTGTTTCAAAACAGATGTATATGGTTGAACATGATTGGTCGTATTGTCATGTAATAGTAAAGAGTTTGAAACATTGTTATATTCTTGATCGTAAGAAGTTGAGACATCTTGCAAAACCACATCATCTGGATAAACATCACCATTAAAGATGCGCAAATTGGCATGCTGAATTTCAGCAGCCTTCCCAGGTAAAAAAAAAAAAAACATACGAATGACTACACCTTACTCACTAATTAAATCGCCACACGTAAAGAAGGGTGCATTAAAAACACAAATAGACCCAAAATATAATCGCATAAATAAAATCCTACTTAAATTTGACTAACACCAGATATAATGAGCGCTTAATTTTAGCGATCTTGTCAAAGATTGTCAAGGTTTTAGGCACAAAATAGCAAAATCGAAGAAAGCACATATAAACTATGTTAAGACCTTAAACATTTCTCCACATCTACCAAAATTAACCATTTTTTAATTCTCTAAAATGAAAACAAAGAAAGTAAATAAGATGAAAGTTTAATTTGAAAACCAATTCATATGTAAAAAGCGAGAAAGCTAACCAGTTTGCAGTTGCAAAAGGAATCACTGGCAAGTGTGAGCAATTAATTGCAAAAACCTGGATAATAGAAAGATAAACAACAAAAAAAACTACAAACGTAAGCACATACACGACACAATGAAATAAACAAAGAGAAAAACAACTCTAGGTAAACAATAGATTAACCAGCCAATAAACATAAACAATTTAAAAATAAAGGTAAATTAAAGTTGAAGCAAAACATGAATTATTTCTGAATAATGTGATTATCTTTGTTATATAGTAAATGGAATATGAACATCAATTATATCAAGTCGCAAAATTAGGGAAAAATTGCATTAAGGTAGAAATGATTTTTTTTTTTTTTTTGGTTAAAGGCAGAAATGAATTAATGAGAACTAAAAAAGTGTCTAAATGAGTACTAATAACACTTAATTATTAAACCGATAAGGGTGTTCATTGTTTAGATCATTACACTTATACGTCAACCATCCTTACATATTCACAATTCAAAAAACCACTTCATTGTTTACATCGTTATACTTATCAGCCAACAAAAAAGGTTCACACAACCTTTTTCAGAATTCAAAATCCAGCTGATCCCTACATATTTTTTAAAATCCAAAAAACCACTGCAGTGGAGATGAACCAAAAAAGGAGCATCCCAATCTTCTTCGGATGTTTAAACTTGCAAATCCAATTGTACAACCCAAAACAGTTATTTTGAACATTTTCTTTTGGTGGATTACTACGATTTGTAGGTGAATACATAGTGTGGACGACCAACTTGTTTCGATTGACACCTTTTCCATAAACACGTAAACCCATTCTTGTTTTTTCTATTTTTTGTGCTCTTGATGTGCTGGGTCTTGGAGCAGTCTCTGAATAAAACAATTTTGTCCCTCGAAGTTGTTCTTCTTTTCGAGCTTTTACCAATCTTCTTAAATCTTTTACCAAAACCCCTCCTAGAATTTGTTGTTCTTTTCGATCGATCTCTTTCACCATTTTTTTTTTCTCTGAATAAAAAATTAAATATAATGTCAATAAATGTTTTTTAAAAAAAAAATTTTGGTAGACTTGAGCAACATTGTTTAAAATCTTAAAAATCTGAAACAACAAAGAAAATACATCAATTTTTTTTTTATAAGTAAAGAATACATGAATACAAATATTTATAAATCTGTTTGAATAACCAATTTGTGTTTGTTATAAGACTACTTATACTCATTTTATTAAGTATGTAAGTTACGAAATTTTTTTTTTCTGAATTATTTGTAGTTCGTTGAGAGAGACTACTTATCAATAGCACTTATTCAAGCACTTAAAGGAGGATGAGACCCTTTCGTTCTCTCATTCATCCTTATGGTTGTCATGCATGTCAAATTAGGAATCAGGAATCAGGCCAGTTTTTTTATGTTTGATGATGGTCAAAGCCAGAGTTGAAGCAAGGCAAGGCATGCAAAGGCAAAAATATTTATGCAATGACATTTGTTTTTATTACCATGCATGTGAACTATTATGCATATGACAAAAAATTCGATTAATAATAGACTCCATATATAGCATAATTAGAAAAAGAGTTTATGCACTATTGTCCTCCGCCTAGAAGAATCGAGAAATAAAGATTATCCATGGGCTTGGTTTTTGTTCTTTTATTTTTGTTCGTATGTTTATAAAACATTGTAAAAATTAGAAAATGCATCAAAATACACAACAAACACCATAAAAAATTTGAGGATATTGTTGCAGGGAGAATTCATATCAAGTTTAACTACATTATTTAATTCGAATGGAATCCAAAAGCAGCATAAATATGAAGGGTAAAAAACTAATAGGAAAAGTCACATTTCAGCAGCAATTAATAGCAGAAATCAGAGCTTAGTAGCAGGGACCAAAACAATTTCAGCAAAAAGATACCAGAAACTACAATGACTAACATATTTACATACATGTGAAAATCTATTTATAACCACATTTACAATGACTAATATATTTACAATAAATTACATACATGTAGGTGTCCAAGTGTCCATATCATGGTCACTGGATTTTGGTGTGGAGTTCTGAGTTCTCTATGGGTTTGAGTTAAAGAGTTCAATGTACACACTCTAAACTCCGATAAATTTCAAGGCTGTTATCTATTGACGACTCATTATCAAGCTCAGCACGCACAAATTCTTCACATCCACAAAAGCACAAATTCTTGTACTTCCAAAAACATTCGAAACCCAATATAAAACGATACAAAAACTTTAATCATACATGAACCATAAACACAAAAATAATTCCGTGACCAAAAACCTCTCTAAAACCGAGCTTGGAAGCATAAACACAAATAGCAACTAAATTGAATCGCTTCATAACAACTTCTGAAGAACAAAATCATCACCAAGATTCAGTTTAATTAGTTTTCTCACCATATCCAAATTATATGCAGTTTATATAATAAGACAATCATCTTCCAAGACCATTTCAAGACCATTTCAAAACCAATATATCTTTAGTCCTATAAAAAAATTCTTGTACTTCCAAAAACATCCGCAACCCAATATAAAAGTATACAAAAACTTTAATCATACATGAACCATAAACACAAAATTAATTCTGTGATCAAAAACCTCTCAAAAACCAAGCTTGGAAGCATAAACACAAACAGCAACTGAATTGAATCGCATCATAACAACTTCCGAAGAACAAAATCATCACCAAGATTCAGTTTAATTAGTTTTCTCACCATATCCAAACTATATGCAGTTTATATAATAACACATATAACTTTAGTCCTAAAAACAAATTCACAAAACACTTACACAGACACTGACAGCAACTAAATTGCAATTTCAAAACAAAGGTAACTTTTGTTCTTCAAATCAAGAACCACATATGCATACCAAAATGATGACACTGTGATGGGAGTCCAAACTAAACAGCCAAAAAATATAGAGAATAAGAGTAAGAATTCGAATAGAGTTCATGTGTTTATATTGTATAAATGACTCTTAGCTTTAGCTTGCTTTGTTTCTTGCAGTCTCAAGTGATTTAGGAAAAATGTGTTATTTAGTTCCTCCCGTAGAACTAAAGAGGTGTTTCCTAGAGACCTAAAATACATGGAATCTCTACTCATCAATAAAAACAGAGAACATCACATACGCAACAGAAGCCGAACAGAAATCCCACATTTCACAACCAAATCATCATATCAGTTCGAAACATTAAATTATAAGAACTAAAAATAATAATAACAGTACCTTAAACTGAATCCTCAGGTGAGAACCTCCTGCTTTGCAACCTGAAACAAACCATAGAAATTAAAACCCACGAATCCACAATCAGATAAAAACAATTTTCCAAGAAAAACAAAACCAAGATTGGTATACAAAAGAGCATCAGATCTATAACCTGGAAAAAAAAAAAAAAAAAAAAAAACAACGGACCTTCATATAGAGAACAAACATGCAGAAAGAGAGATGAATGTGCAAAATGAGAGAAAAGAAAACAAATAAGGGAAATTAATATCTCTGATGATTCCCCCAAAACCTGACCTAATACACTAAAAAAATCAAAAATAATCCACAACAAAAAGGCAGAAACGATGACAATCTAAGCTGATAGTAAAAAAAAAAAAACTTTAAAAGTACTTATCTTTCGAAATCCAGGCATGCAGCGGTAGATCCGGACGACCCGTATGGTTTTCTCTGACCATCCCCACTCTCCCACTTTTGAAATCCATCACCCATACCTCTCCCCTTCGCTCTTTTTCCATCGCCATCTCTCTCTCTCTTTCTCTCTCTTTCTTCCGCTCTCTGTCAGAGTCTCCATCCCCCCGAAACCCTCATTGAAGGACAGCAAATGAAACTGTATATGCCAACCCCACAATTCAGTCAAAACCGAGAAGACAAAACCCACTTTCCCACTTTTGAAATCTATCACCCACACCCCTCCCCTACGTTATCTTCCCATCGCCATCTCTCTCTCTCTCTCTCTCTCTCTTTCTGTTTCTTCCGCTCTCTGTCAGAGTTTCCATCCCCCGAAACCCTCATTGAAGGACAGCAAATGAAACTCTACACACCAACCCCCGAATTCACTCAAAACCGAGAGAACAAAATTGCCCTTCCAACCTAGTCCACATATAATGGGTTTCTTGCAAATAAGGTGAAATGAAGGGGTAATTCGTCCTAAACCCTCCGGACAAAATTACCCTTTTGAGTTCAAATAAATACCCTTCAAACCCAGCCCAAATCTCATGGTTTTATTGTAAATAAGATGACATCAAGAGGCAAACAATTGACTGTAGCGGAATGAACAGTCAATTGCTCCTCAATTTTAGAATAGATAATTTTTCAAGGGTGGGCCAGACTATTTAAATTCTACTAGTTGCAATATGACGTGGCTGGAGAGTCAGTTGAGATTATATGTCAACTTAAGAAGAATGATAAAGTAACTGTTTGTAGAAGTAATTGTTTCTACAAAGAAAGAAGATTTTCTTTCTTACATGATATTTTTAAGGTACTGAAAGGTTGGAGACCTTTGATAAATACCTCAAATGTAAGGGAGTTTCCCAAGTGTCAGCAAATTACTTATTAATTAAGTAATAATATATGTTTTGAGGACTTAATGTCAAAAAACAACTACTCTCAAACAAAATTTATTTCCATGCATGGATGAGTTTTGTGAGGGACATATAGTATGTATAAGTAGTCAACCTAGTGGTACCAATTTTAAATGATTGACTAGAGAGTAAGTTGTATCATCGAGGAGAATCGATTAAAAGTCATAAATAATTAAACAGAGTAATTATAGTGAAAACCCAACCTAGTTGACTGGAGATCCCAAGATCTATGTTCAAAAAGGACAACTAAATTATGACAACTCAGAGTAGCATTGCGAAGAAATATTCTCCTTCAACCCATGTCCCATGATGATAATTGTCACACCCCGATCTCGACATACGTCTAGGATCGACACGTGACGTCACCAATTACATGTATATCTAACATACCCCGCCTCCGGGATATATGCAAAACACAACTCACGATCCAACTGTGTAGAAGTTGTGGATGCAAATTTCTTCTTCCTTGATCTTAGACAAAATTGCACCTACAAAACAAATAACACCTTAGGTCAAGGCCAAGAGCCTCACGCGCCCATGATGAATTGGGGGGGGGGGGGGGAGAGGCTTTGGTCGAGGAACCTCCGATGCCAAAGTTAGAATTTAGAGAGAAAAGTTTTTGATAATTTTGGAGAATTTTAGCAAGAGTGTGGAATGGTCTTTTGGTGAAAATGGGAGCCTATTTATAAGGATAGGCCGGTCCTCTTTGGAGAAAGAGTGGCCGGCCATTAGGTGGGTTTTTGGGTTTAATTAGCCAATTTTAATAGGTATTAATTCGCTAATTAAACATAAGGAGAATATTTTGGTGGTTATAGAATATTTAGAATAAATAGATAATTAGGTTATGTAATAAGTAGCTAATTGATTTAGCTAAAAAAGGGAAATTAGGTAAAAGATATATGGGGTGAAATAAATTTTAGGGATTACCTTGTAGAAGGATTTGATGAGATGAATTTTTGAATTGTTACCTTTTTTGGGCATTTTTAACTTGGTTGAGGATGATTGCCCGCTACTGGTGCGTAGGAATCCTGATATGCCTCAAGGGTATTTTTGTCTTCTTTATCCAAAAATACACGTGTCGCCTTGTGAATATTTTTGGCTCCACAGAAATATTTTCACACACTTTATGGCTGCATCTAACTTCATTAGATTGCCTACGTACCATAAACAGGGATCAAGTCATTTGTTGTTCATCATTCACTACACTCGAACATTCATCACATAAACCACTATGTCCCAACATAATACCCCAATTCAGGCATACAACATCTCAAGGAACCTTCGACGAGGCATAATAATATTCTTTAGTCATATTGGTTAACGAGTCTAATCATAATGACAACAATCATAACCAACATCATTCAATAACACATACAACACATCGAAATGTAGGGCTAGAACAACACAGTTCAGCTGAAGCCTACATCTCTAAAGCTAAAATCAAATCCAAGGAACCAACAAGTCAAATGATGCGATTTTGGACTACTTAACGAAACCCAAGCTAGATACAATTTCGGACCATCACTCAACAGAATTGCGGAGTAGAAGAGATTCTGGACCATCACTCAACAAAATCGCGGAGTAGAAGGGATTCTAGACCATCACTTAATGGAATCCAAGTGGATACAATTTCGGACCATCACTCAACATAATCGCGGATTAGAAAAGATTCCAGACCATCACTCAACGGAGTCCAAGTGCATACGATTCCGGAACATCACTCAACAGAATCGCGGAGTAGAAGGGATTCTAGACCATCACTTAATGGAATCCAAGTGGATACAATTTCGGACCATCACTCAACATAATCGCGGATTAGAAAAGATTCCAGACCATCACTCAACGGAGTCCAAGTGCATACGATTCCGGAACATCACTCAACAGAATCGCGGATTAGAAGGGATTCCGGACCATCACTCAACATAATCGTGGATTAGAAGAAATTCTGAACCATCACTCAACGAAATCCAAGTGGATAATAGTACTTACCGAATGTACCAGGTATAACTAATCTTCATCACCCCTAGAATGTGTATGGTCCCACATTCGCGGATATACCAAGTAGAACCATCCATGTACCACTGCTACATGGTGCAATAAATCCATCACATAACCTACCACTACCTCAAACCCTATAAATTATAACGTAGTCACCTACGCTATCAACTTCTCATAGCCATCAATTAATATGTCACACAAGCATATAGGTTCCACAGAATCTTCTGTTAGGATTCTTGGATCACATTGTCATAACCTTTATCATACATATCATTCATGTCATCAAGAAGATAAATAAACACATATATATCATAATATGACGTTCCATATACGCAAACCAAGGTATATATTATCTGGGATAACTCACTAACCAATATAGGCCCACTAGGCCCTACATAGTCTCTAGTAATGCTAATATTAATATTTAAGATCAATTCGAGACATATTGACCAAAGATCAACTCTCTGTCTATGGTGGGTCCACAACCCTATACAAGTTAATCTGGAACATCCGTCCATGGATTTCTAATCCGTAACTTCCTAAGGGTCTCATTTATCTTCTAGAACAATATGCTAAAATTTCAGGACGATCCAACGGTCGGATCACCGCCAATTACTAGAATTAGGTTGCTATCAACGCTTGGTTTTACAAACTTAGAAATTCAATTTGGGAAGATCCATATGTCGGATTCCCAATCCATTAGTTCCTATGATCCTCAAATATTACGTACTATAACGTATTAAGGTTTGGTGATGATCCAACGGTCGGATAGTTGAATCATAAAACAGTCAAGTGGCGTGGTAACCTGTGCTAGGTTCAAAATATCAAACTATACCAAACAGTTATCAAATTTGGAATCAAAACATCAAATTTCACTTAAAAAGGCAGCGTCGGCCTACTGGCCACGTGCCGCCGCTGGCGGCGGTTTCCGGTGAACGGAAACCCCAAATTTTGACCAAAACTAAAATTCACCAAATTTTGCAGAAATGTACAACTCAAGGATAGGAACATTTTTCATACCTAGGTCGAAGCCTAGTTTGGCCGGAAAGTGGCCGGAAAATCTCTCGAACCGTTAGAAAACCTCGATTTGGGTGGACCTCGATTTGTCGAATTTGAAGCTCCGCCACCCCCAAACTTGTTTGGGCTTTGATCTAGACCTCAAGAGGAGTTGGACAAAGGTGGTGGACGCTGGTGATGGCAACGGGAATGACGGATCGCCTTCGAAACTCCATCGCACCCATCAGTTCACAAACCCCGATGCAATTTTCGTTGGTTTTTTTATGCAAAAGAGAGAGGGGAGGTCGGAGAAGGGTTTCCAAGAGGTAAATCCACCTATCTTGCTTGAATTTGGCCGGAGAAGACGACGGAAACCATAGTTTCTATCACGTCAGGTCAAGAAGGAAACAGGTCTAAGGCTTGGGGTTCGGTTCTCCTTTCGCCTCATTTTTTTTTTCTCCTTTCTCATTGGGTCCCTTAAACAATAATCTATTTGGGCTGAAATCCACTTCTCTGATTGGTTCCCTTGATCTTACTTAAATCTGATTGGGCCTCTTTCCCACAAGGTGGGAATTTATTTACTTTATAATCTAAAGTTTAGTAAAACGATTCCAAATGTCCATAACTTTTCTGTTATAATCCTAATTCGCTAACGGCTTTCGCTTATGCACTCGTGGTTTCGAGATCTATTCAAAAACATTAATTGTGACCTCGAAAGGTCAACGAATTTTAAAGATTAATACAAAAATTCAAACCTGATCACTATTCAATTTAATTCCTAAAATTAATGGAATTAAAATTAACTAATAAAGATAACGTAAATGTGAAATACGAATTTAAATAACGAGATACGTAATGAATAGTGAAATTCAGGGGGGACGGGATTTCATAATAACAGTGTAGCTTGGAAGACTTAGAAATCTAAGTGAGGTATTGCATGATACTTTTAATGGAAGGTCACTTATCTTGAGTATGAAATGGGTCTGTTCCTATGAGAATTTTCTGAAGGGCTTAATTCTCTAAAGCACTCATGAGAAATCGAAAATTGTTTAGGGCCAAAAGGAACACAAACGAGCAACCACGGGGTGTCTAGAAGAGTATTGTGTGATTACTAGTATCTTGGTTTACATAAACGGCTGAGCAGTTCAAGACATTGCGTTTACTGATTAGCCAAGTAAATCCGATAGTAATTCACTACGGAATGTTCAAAGCCAAAAGCTATCTATCTCGATACGGTACTTTGCCTATCAAATCTCTCTCTAGTGTCTACATTGTAATTTGCATAATGTTGAGTCAATTTCTATTCATGTGGAGGATTGTTGGAAAACAAAGAAAGTCGGGAGGGTGAAGGGTTATTTCACCCACCCTCTTCTGATTTCCTTTTTCATCCAAATCTGGCATAGCTTCAGCCGCCTCGCAATCCTGGCACCTAAGATCCCCGACCGTCTTGGCACTAGCGGCTCGAATTTCCCCGTTTCACTGAAGGCGATGATTTCATTGCTTGGATCGACAAAGATGAGCAAGTTCTTTTCCTTCTACGATACCGTCATCATCTTCTTTCAAAAATCAAACGAAAGCTCCAATCTTCCCTAAATCAAAACATAACCGAATTACAAAACATGAATGCATTATGAACTGGTTGTGATTGCCTTAATCATAAAGAAGTTTTAGTTAACAACAACAAGGGCTAAATTGTAAGGTAGTTAAGGGTAACATTGTAAGGAGTTAAGTATGGGGGTTCAATTGTAATGGGTCAAGAATTATTAGAGGTTTTAGAAATTACTAGTAGTATTATCCAGGTGGCATTCTTGTATTAGGGATTATGCAACATGTAGGATATACATGCTCCCGAGTTGGTTGTAACAGGCACATTTGGAAATTAATAGAATATTCATTTGCTTCTTTTCTCTCTATCCTCTCGCCATTTCCATACTACCTAGCTACCGGTGAGATTGATTATCCAACGCTAGTGTGATTTAACATTGGTGTCACCCTCCTATCTTGGATTTTCTCTTCTGTTTATGGCCCGTCCTAAACCAAACACTCGTTCAAACACCATGGAGGCTCAATTTGCCACTTTCGAAGCTGAATTTCTGTCCCTGATTCGTGAGGCGGTGAAATCAGCTCTGGATGATCAATTCTCTTCTCGGCTTGAGGCGTGCCTTCCGACGTATTTTGAGCAGTTCTGTCGTGAGCTCCACCATGAATTGCCCTATCGTTGGGAGGGTGAAAGGTCATCTCACCCACCCCTTTCCGATTTCCTTGTTCATCCAGATCTGGCACAGTTTCAGCCACTTCGTAATCCTAGCACCCAGCCTTCCCCACCGCCTTGGCACCAGCGGCTTAGATTTCCCCGTTTAACCGAAGGCGATGATTTCATTGCTTAGATCTACAAAGCTGAGCAAGTTTTTTGCCTTCTATGGTACCATCGTCATCTTCTTCCAAAAATCAAACGAAAGCTCCAATCTTCCCTAAATCAAAACATCACCGAATTACAAAACATGAATTTGTTATGAACTGGTTATAATCGTCTTAATCACAGCGAAGCTTTAGTTAATAACACTAAGGGCTAAATTATAAGGTAGTTAAGGGTAAAATTGTAAGGAGTTAAGTATGAGGGGTTCAATTGCAATAGGTCAAGAGTTAATAGAGGTTTTAGAAATTACTAGTAGTATTTTCTAGGTGGCATTCTTGTATTAGGGATTATGCAGCATATGGGATATACATGCTCCCGAGTTGGTTGTAACAGGCAGATTTGGAAATTAATAGAATATTCCTTTGCTTCTTTTCTCTCTATCCTCTCGCTATTTCCATACTACCTAGCTACCGGTGAGATTGATTCTCCAAGGTCGGTGTGATTTAACATTGGTATCATCCTCCAATCTTGGATTTTCTCTTCCGTGTATGCCTCTTCCTAAAAAAAACACTCGTTCAAACACCATGGAGGCTCAATTTGCCGCTTTCGAAGCTAAATTTTCATCCCTCATTCATGAGGCGGTGAAATCCGCTCTGGATAATCAATTCTTCTTTTGGCTTGAGGTGCACCTTCTGACATATTTTAAGCAGTTCTGTCGTGAGTTCCACCATGAATTGCCCTATCGTTGAGAGAGTGAAGGGCCAGCTCACCCACCCCTCCCGATTTCCTTATTCATCCAGATCTAGCACAGCTTCAGCCACCTCGCAATCCTGGCACCCAGCTTTCCCTACCGCCTTGGTACCAGCAGCTCGAATTTCCCCATTTCACTGAAAGCGATGATTTCATTGCTTGGATCTACAAAGCTGAGCAGGTTTTTTGCCTTCTACGAGATCCCGGACGCTCACCGTGTTTACACTGTTTCCTTCCATTTTGAGGGTAAGATTCTTCACTGGTTTCGCTAGATGGATTGTACTAACACCACATCCACTTGGCTGGAGTTTACCAAAGCTCTTTTTTGCGAGTTTAGACCCTCTGAATTTGACGACAATGCTGAGGCTCTCTTCAAACTTCGACACACAGGCACTCTTCGTGATTACCTAGCCGAATTTCACCGTTTGGCTACTAGATCACTACAGATTAGTCCTCTTTTATTACGCAGTTGCTTTCTCAAGGGGTTAAAAAAGGAACTGTACTATGATGTTAAATTGTTGAAACCTGCAAATGTGCATGAGGCTATTACCATTGTAGTGCAACTTGATTCAAAACTCACTGAGTTGAAATTGCCTTCGCCTCAGCCTTATACATCTTTTAAACCCTCCTCTACCACCGTCATGCCTCTTTCCCATACTGTGCTTAAAACTAGCAACCTTGTTATTAAGAAATTGACTCCTTATGAGATTCAAAGGAAGAGGGAACATGGTGAGTGTTGGTTCTGCAATGACAAATGGGTCCATGGGTATAAGTGCGGCCTTAAGCAACTGTTCATGATGGAAATGTCGGATTCAGAAGTTCCAGAAGGAGATATGAGGGAGGATCAACTTGAATTACAACACATGGAGCTCAGTGAATGTGTTTTTTATGGCATAAATGGAGGTCCTACATCTCAAACTATGAAGGTGTTTGGTAAAGTTAATGGCCACATCATGAAGATCTTACTCGGTTCGAGTAGTTCTCACAACTTTGTTGATTCCAAACTATTAAAACATTGTGGATGGCAAGCTCAAACCACCAGGTCTTTTGAGGTCAGGATCGAAGATGGGGGAAAGGTTACAAGTTCTGGTTGTTGCAAGGCTATGGAGTTGACTTTAGCAGGGTATCATTGTTCCACATATTTGTATTCCCTGCCACTAGGTGGTTATGATGTGGTTTTGGGGGTGCAGTGGCTTTCCACCATAAGTCTTGTGTTATGGGATTTCCAACTTCTTACTATGGAGTTCACCAAAAACCACCATACTTATAAGTTGTCCCATCATTCCTCCAGTGCCTTAGGCATTCAAGAAGTCTCGCTACATCAATTTGAAAAATAGTTAACTAACTATAATTTGGGGTTGTTCTTGTACTCTATGGAAAATGAGAAGTTTGAATCCTGTGAATTGAGTTCAGTTTAATCGCAAGAATTGCAGCATCTGTTGAATAACTTCGAGGCTATTTTTTTCGTGCCTACTAAGCTACCTCCACAGCGAGACTATGATCATCACATTCCCCTCTTGCAATGGGCAAAACCACTAAGAGTTCGACCATACCACTATGGACCATTGCAAAAAATTGAAATAGAAAAGGCAGTTCAAAAGCTACTCAAGGCAAGTTTCATAAGGGAAAGCCATAGTCCATTATCCTTTCTTGTGCTGTTAGTGAAAAAGAAAGATGGCACTTTGCAAATGTGTATTGATTATAAGGAGCTCAATGCCCTCACTATTAAGGATAAATACCCATACCCCTTATTGATGATCTGTTGGATGAATTGCATGGATCCTTCTATTTCTCTAAGTTGGACTTGCCGTGGTTTCTGCAGTGAAGAAATGGCAGAATTATTGGTAGAGAAGGCATTTCATAATCAAGACTGATTATAGCAGTCTTAAATACTTCCTGCATCAAAGAGCTAACAATGCATTTTAACAGAAATGGGTTTCCAAGTTACTGGGGTATGATTATGAGATCCGGTTCAAAAGTGGATCCCAAAATGCAGGTGCAAATTCATTGTGTCGATTACATGGAGTGACTCAATTACATGAACCTGTCCCTTGGTTCATAGGGGAATGCAATGCCATTTCTTACCCTTACAATGGTTGGATAGATGACTTAAGAAGAAGTACTGAACAAGATGAGTGGATTGTAGCAAAGAAAAAAGAAATGGTTGAATTTGCAATGAATGGCATATGAGGATCTACCTTGGGAAAGTACATTGTCGATAATGGTTTGTTTCTTTACAAAAAGATGGTGGTGACAAGCCCTTACTCTGAGTGGAGAAGAAAGATCCTAGAAGAGCACTATTGTACTCCCTCTGCTGGTCATCAAGGGGTCCTAAAAAGATATTCATAACTATGTAGTAGATTATCAAGTGTGCCAACAGAACAAAGTGGAGACCATTGCCCCACCAGGATTGCTGCAAACCTTTGCCAATTCCTCAAAGAATTTAGATAGACATCAGCATGGATTTCATAGTGGGGTTACCTTTATGCAAGGGTAAATTGGTGATATTAGTGGTAGTTGACAGATTATCCAAGAGTGCTCATTTCATAGCTATGGCTCATCCTTACACTACAATCACAATGGCACAGGCCTTTATTGACAATGTATTAAAATTACATGGCGTACCAAGTTCAGCGGTCAGTGATAGAGATCCCATCTTTGTCAGTGCTTTTTGGAGGGAGTTGTTCATACTACAAGGGGGGTGTGAGCTTGGGCTACCATCCCCAAAGTAATGGGCAAACTGAAATGATGAACATGTGCCTTGAAACCTATTTAAGATGTTTTGTTGGAGGACAACCAAGAAGATGGGTTCAGTGGCTTCCTTGGGCTGAATGGTGCTTCAACACTTCTTACCATTCATCTGCCAAGTTCACACCTTTTGAGTTAGTCTATGGCTACCCACCACCCCAAATTCTACCCTATGAATTTGGTACTGCAAGGGTGGAAACAATGGAACAAGGCTTCTTGGAAATGGATAAGGTTTTATCTATCTTAAAAAAACAACTTTGAGATGGCTCAGAATTGCATGAAGGTGCATCATGATAAGAAGAAAACTAAGAGGCAATTCGAAGTGGGAGATTCCGTGTATCTGAAGTTAGTTCCTTATCAGTTGCAGGCTCTATCCCCTCACAGTTACCATAAGCTTCAACCAAGGTACTATGGGCCTTATGAGATTTGTGAGAAGATTGGTAAAGTAGCCTATAAACTGAATCTACCATCTAACACGAAAATCCACCATGTGTTCCATGTGAGTCATTTGAAGAAACAATTAGGGAGTAATGTGGTGCCTCAGAATGTCCTACCTCAGGTGGTCGAAGATGGGTTAGCAGGAAACACACCAGTAACAGTGTTGGCAAGGAGAATTTATAAGAAAGGCAACGTTGCAGGGGTCCAGTTGTTAGTGAAGTGGCAAGATCAAGAGGAATCGGAGACTACTTGGGAAGATTTTGATGAGTTCAAGGCTAAATACCCTACATTTCAGCTCTAAGCAAACCTTGAGGACAAGGTTTTATAAAGGGGAGGTATTGTTATGAAATGGTTGTGATTGCCTTAATCACAGAGAGGTTTTAGTTAATAACAGTAAGGGCTAAATTGTAAGGTAGTTAAGGGTAAAATTGTAAGGAGTTAAGTATGGGGGGTTCAATTGTAATGGGCCAAGAGTTATTAGAGGTTTTAGAAATTACTAGTAGTATTGTCCAGGTGGCATTCTTGTATTGGGGATTATGCAGCATATGGGATATACATGCTCCCAAGTTGGTTGTAACAGGTAGATTTGGAAATTAATAAAAAATTCCTTTGCTTCTTTTCTCTCTATCCTCTCCCCATTTTCGTACTACCTAGCTACCGGTGAGATTGATTCTCCAGGATCGGTGTGATTTAACAGAATTAAACCCTAAAAATAAAATCAAATTCAATCACATAAATAATTAGAAAGATTGGAAATTGGAGAAATAGAAGTCAGACTTCAATTGGGGTTTTTATGGTTTGGTTGCAGACCATTTGAGCGCTTAGGTTGAAGAAGAAGTGTGGCCCTTTTTTTTTTTTTTTTTGGGTGATTTGGCAGTGCATAGAGTAGGGGAAGGTGTAAAGGTATAGTGGGAAGAGAAACGATTTTTTTTTAATTAATTTTTTAAATTTTTAAATATCCACGTGGCGCCCAATCATTGTCCACAAGGACGTCACGTCAACAGTTAAGTTTAACGGATGTATGAGATTATCCAAAAACTAAGACTTGAGGTATGACTCTGCGATGAAAAAAACTTCATGAACCAAATGTTGAAAACCACGAAACTTTAAGGTAGTAAACCGAGATGAACCCTTTTTTTAATTTTTAATTTTTTTAACATCCACGTAGACCCATATTGACACGTGACACCCAGTCATTGTCCACGTGGACGCCACATCATGAATTAACAGAGGTTTTGACTGAAAAAACTCAATGTACCAGATGTAGAAAATGAAGAAATTCAAGGTAGTAAACTGAGATTAACCCTAAAATATATTAACAAAAAAACCTGCCATAAAGGTACATTAGTAAATAAAACCTATGTTAAAGGTATAAATTAAGGAAAACTAATGAAAATGGCTTGAAAACTTTGAGTTTTAACGATAAGGACAAAATAAAGGGTAAAGTGAATAGTACATGGATTGACTTTTTAGTGTAAAAATGTAATTTTTCGTTAAAGTGAACAATACCGAAAGCTTTTCGTTAAAGTTCCTTATAAATTATTAAATATCATATTTAACTAGCTAAAAAATGAAAGAAAATCATCATAAGCAGGCCAAAATAAAATGCTAGGCAGGCTAAAAAAAACACATTGAAGAAGATCGATGATATGTGATGGAAAAAACTAAAAAGAAAGAAATTTGATACGCAAGGAAAAAAACATTAAAAAGGTGATTTATGGTTTATTGAAAAACAAAATAAAGAATCAGGGATATAGAAAGGAGATGTATGGCCTATCCAAACTCAAAAACCAGGCCATCTTCAACCAAAAGAGAGTTAAAGGGTCATGTTTAGTCCTACAGCCCGGCAAGATTTTTTTTCTTTTTTAATGAACAGTGTCAGGCCATATTTAATATCATCTCCAACAGAGGGGACCAAAGGGCAATAGGTCAAAACATAACCTTTTGACAAAAAAACCCATCTTCAATCGAAGGGGGTTATTTTTTAGGCCCCTCAATAATTTATTATTTTAATTGAATTAATATGGTTAATTGAATTAAACTACCATATTACAATAAGGTTTTCAGACATATTTTGAGTGTCACTTGTCGCTAAATGAATAAGCCTCTAGATTTCTTATCTTTATATAATGAAAAGGATGTGAAAAATTGGTGAAGAATTGAAATAAAATGAGGTAAGATAGTATGAAATGGTGAAAATGATGTGAGAAATGGGGTAGAAATGGCTTAGGTATTTATAGAATTTTTTTTTTTTTAATTTCATCAAAAAAAAAAAAAAAAAGTCAAATTCAATAGTAACCTAATGTCATGTAGCATGGTTTGGGTTGGGGGAATTGGGCTGGCTACTTATGGCCAGCTCATTGGCTTGGTGGGTGATTTTTGGCCAGGTGGGGTCCACAAGCCCATTTCCTTAGTCCTCGGTTGGAGACGGTTTTTGTGTCAAAATTGGCTATTTTTTGGCCTATGGCCCTTTGGGCGGATCGGTTGGAGATGGTCTAAGAAGGGGAACTAATTAAAAAAAAGTGGAAAGGTAGAGAGACCAATTTCCAACGAAAGAGTTGAGGTTTATTATGGGATTAGTTCAAATCCTCCAGTTAGGAGATTAGTTCAAATTCTACTAAGAAAATTTATTTGAACCCATATAATCTCTTGCACACTCATATTATTTTTAATTAAACTATTGATATCTCTTTAAACTCAAATTTACTACTCAAACTACTCTCACAAACCTAATTCAAGAGAAAAACTTATGTGGGGCTCGGTTTGCCACTGGAGTTTGTTGAATGGATGACACACCCCGACCCGGAATGTCCACTAGGACCCCGAATCGAGAAGTGCTGGCCGACACCTGGAAGGTGACAAAGCCATAAAGTGTTATAATGTATAAAATGTGAAAAAACTAAAATCTAAAAGTGCCTATCTCTAACTAAATGAGGGTCAAAGGGCCATGTTTACCCTTATAACACTGTAAGAAAATATATTTTAATAAATAATGGCAAGTCATATTTTATACCATCTCCAACCGAGGGGACCAAAGGAACATAGCCCAAATTTAACCCCCTCAATAATTTATTATTTTAATTGAATAAATATGGTTAATTAAATTAAACTACCATATTAAAATAAAGTTTTCTGACATATTTTGATTTTCACTTGCCGCAATAACAAAGAAAACGTGGTATTGTTGCACCTGCCACAAAGTCAAGCTTGACATTTTGCTGCTAGAGGGCTGGGCTGGAAGAGTGGCTGGAAATGGCCAACATGTAGGCCTGACTTAGGGGTTTTGGCGAGGTGGGGCCCACAAGCCCTTTGGCCTAGCCTTCGGTTGGAGACGATTTTCGTGTCATGCCGAGCTATTTTTAGCCCTATGGTCCTTTGGTCGGGTTGGTTGGAAATGGCCTAACATATCAAGTATGTACAAGATTCAACTTCGTTACAGTGACAAAAATATATATTTTTTTCGTACCCCTCTACTTATTTTATGGCACACCACAATCCACCTAGACACAATCATCATAAATGATTTGTGCGACGGCGGCGGAGACGAGTTCGGGATAATCCATTCAATCTTCTTCTATTCTTTCTCTTTTTCTGAATTTTCCTCTTCCCATGGAACTCCCCCTCCTTACACCATTGAAAAAGATGTCAAGTCCTTTGATCAACCCTTCTATGATCACTACCCATGCACAAGTCAAAACTCAAACTTTTCTCAACGTAGAGTATCCGTTTGAATACCAGTGACTTAGAAAAATTTCTCGTCCGACACCCCTTACAATATAGCAAGATTCTCTATATTTAGTTTCATCTAATCCATGTTAATCTCATGCGATTGAGTTAGTTGCCTTATACGAGCTGCTACTCTCACACACAAGAACAAAGACAAACGCATGCTTAGGCAATACGGGCTATATACGATCCCTTTTTTTGAGAGAAAAATAGGTTATATAGTATGAAGACTTAGCCCATCTCAAAATTTGATATGTGACACCCCTTGTCTACCTAAATTCACTTTTATCATCCAGTTGTCTAGGAGGTTTGCACGTAACGTAAATTTAGACGAGTTCACCATCAAGTGCATAAATCAATATGAGATGTGTGATGAAATTAGAGTTCCAAGGTAACGTAACCATGGTTTTGTATGTACTATTTTCTTTTTATAAACTTTTTCATGGCATGCTAGGGTTTTTAGAAAATTTATTATCTAGTATTATATATGTTTTCAAAACAGGGGGTTACTATGTTCATAAAGATAACAGTTTTCATATTATTAGTATTATTATAAACTTTGGTCCACTCACCTTTTCTATTTTGCACCCCCTTCGGGATTTATATTCGAGGCACACAATCCCGACGTTAGGGTACTTCAGCTTAGTTATCCTCAAGTCTTCTCAGTATAGGTATCATTTCCTTGTTCTTATCTTTTCTTAGTAATCCTTTCATATTATTCTTAGTAATTGTATACTCTAAGCACGAATCTGCATCGGTTTATATCTTCCTAATTAAATATTTTATATGTATACATGTTTAAAATGGCTTCGTCACCCTCGGGTGTCAACCAACACATGTCTACCTTGATATTTGGGGATATCGAGGTTGGGGCGTGTCAGTTTAGTATCAGAGCAGGTTTGTTCAGAGTATACTTAAGATTTCCTCCTACTCTAGTAGTGTGTCAGCCTTGATATCATTTGGATGTCATGACTTCTGTTTATCGATGTCATTTGGCACGGTTATGCAACCCTATTTCTATTTGAATAGTCATATTCTATGGGAAGAATAAGAAACTTGTCTCAGGATTGTGCCTTAAGTTGATATAAGTGATTTAGGAAATGAACGACTTTAGCATTGGACCAATATTCTGCGACCTACGTTCCTTTGGAATGGCAGACATAGTATACTGATTAAGAGATTACTTAAAATATTTAGAGTGCATGTTAGAGGAAAAATCAGGGGAGCATCAGTTGTAGGAAATGTTAGCTTGTGTCTGTGGGGTAGACTGAATCAATTTTCCTTATTTTCGTTAAGGGAATGTGTGGGGACCCACAGGAAAGTCTTCTCGGTGATTGTCTTAGTGATAACATTCTTGTCTACTCCACTACTCCACCCACAAGGTCAGCCTAATAATTATCTACAGCCAGATTGATATCCAATTCCTCAAATGTCGACCCTACTTAGACTCGTATCTTTCTTGGAATACTTGAGCATAGCAGAAGTTGTTCTTGCCAAATTCAAGATTGTGATTGTTGGAAATCAAAAATATCCTCAAGTGTCGTGAATAACGAAAGACCATCGTACTTGTCGACTTCTATCAACAGTTGTCAATGATTCTTTGACTATATCCCTATTTTCATTTTCTTCGGTTAGGAAACCAATCAGTTTTGTTTGAGTTGTTGCCTTACCCTACCATTGTTCTTATACTTTTCTTTGTCATCAATAAGTTTTTGATCTTTCGGTGATATCTTGCAGAATGGATAGTTATGCACTGATGCAGCATATCAGGTGATGCTTTTACCTTTCAACGGTTGGCAGCACATGATGCGAACCGTCCTATCTACAACCTTAAGTCATCTGCTATCATCTTGGTTTGGGAATTAAATGACACTCTTTCGTGGAGAAACACATCAAATCATTACCAACCTCACACACTTCTCAGATTACTTCACTCAAATATAGCTAAGTCTCAGGGAACGGTGATGGCTAGGATATACCATTGTCTATGATTGCACCATCGCGTACCACCCCAATTGTGCAATTGTAGTTATTGACGACCGAGATAAGCACTTAGGTATCGAATACTCTTCAATCAGTTCCACTTCCACCTGATGCGGAACTCTTGAATACTTTTATGATTATTGATCATCCAGAAATCTTGTTAACTTATTCTCAAAATTTGACCTCTCTACCTTTGACTTGAGATGACAAAGGAATTGTTTAGTCTTTGGCATAATTCTTCATTTTAAAATTGTCGAATTCTTTGACAATTTGGTTTGTATCGGTTTTATTCATAATCCTAGTTTCACCTTCTGTTGCTAAAGGGCGTTTTAATCAATCTTGGGTCACTTATCTATTCTCCGTATTGTTTTTGAAGTTGACAGACCGTCCAGGATGATCACCTAGATGTTAAAGCCTTTAGTTGAGATTGTCAGTCTTTGAATCACCCAATCAGCATCCTATCGAGTGAATCTTCACCGTTGGTAATTTGATTTTCTGGAGCTACGGTGGTAACGAATTTTTGTGAATCTTGGTTCGAGGGAATATTTAGATTTCCGTTTGTCGGTTTTCATGTGATTGTCGTTCAACATCGCAAATTTGTTAGTTATATTCTCGCTCGAAATGAGCTAAATCTCTAGTGGCGGTGATTGATAGAGTATATCAATGGTTAGGATTGCACCATCGTGTACCCTCCAAATCATGCAAACGTAGTTGTTGAGCACCTCAATAGAAAGATACATCGATACCCGAACATTCTCCAATCAGTCATATTTCCACCTTGTGTGAAACTCTTAAAGACTTTTGCGAATAACTCTTGAACATCAGGAAACTAAGTTAGTTAATTTTCCAATTCGATCATTTCAAGTTGTTGTTACCCAATCAAGTTTGGTATTTGCATGTACTCAAGCATCAGAGTGGTATATTCAATCCAGATACCTTGTACTCTAGATTTAATGAACTTGTTCTAACTCTCAAATTCTAGAGTGTTCATTTAGCATTCTCGACATAGCTTCTCGCATAATCAGTAAGGAATTCATGATAGATTGACTCGGCGGATGTATGCGCCAGATTCATATCAATGCTAGCATGAACCATTGAAGTATAATCTTCTTGCGGGTTTACCAGACTTACCAAGAAGAATTCCAAGAGGCTTTTAGGATTGAGCAGTATTTCAAGATGGTATTGGTGAAGGTATGAATGTAGGTTTTGAGCTTGGCGATTGTGGCATTAATTTTCAAGAGTGACTCGAGCCTAGGATTGTCATTCGAAAGATATCGTCAAAGTTATGGTTTCTCTAATTCAGCTTTTAGATCTTATACCCTTTGACTTGGAGAACAACTTTAGTGATTAGTCACGAAGGAAATATTTTACGATATATGTTCATCTCTACGTATATTTCCACTGCTTCACTCCAGGGTCTTATTGTTGTGGGAATGTGAACATCGAAACACTTTTAGCAGTTGGATTGGTGCATTCTAGAATATTACGACATCGCGATTGAGGTATGAATCGGACGATCTAGACATATTCGCACGTGAGGAGCAAAACGATATTTTGGCATCCTCGGGAACTTCTCACTAGCTTATTATGACAACAATGGGTTATCGGCATTACAAGCTGCATACTGTAATATCGATGGCTTATTTGTTGGGTTCGATAAGCAAGTGGGCAAGACGGCTCATCTATGACAACACTTACTAGTTAGCTATGGTTCGGACTCAACTCATAACATACACGCTAATTCTTGAAGTTCATGACACAATGAATGTTTGGCGAGGTCCATTTTCATTTTGGATTTTTATTTTCTGGGCAAATATTTTCTTACTACATTTTTTTTATATAAGTATTTTTGCCATTTCAAAATTTGGATGAGTTAATCTCTATTTACGATTTTCAACTCCATACAAGTATTTTAATCGTACGTTTCTATATATCTATTTCTTGTCATTATGTTATTATACGTGTATATATATATATATATATATATATATTTTTTTTTTTTTTGACCTTATGTTACTACATAATAATTCGTATTT